>CAJVPM010000843.1:0-14517 GCA_910592325.1 Scutellospora calospora
ACTAATTAGATAATCATTTGGTAAAGTTAGAAATGCATATTCTTCTCTCAGAATTTTGATATGTTCTTTGAAATCATCTGAATCTTTAGTATAGAAAGAGAAGTTTCTTCTTAATCGTAGAGTAAGTAATTGTGGAGTTGGAAGTAGTGGTAATTTAGGTGAAGGAAGGTTAAAATATTCTGGAGGAATAGTTTTGAAAAGATAGTGAGCTTGAAGGTATTGTTTATAATTTTTTAGGTTTTGTAGTTCTGCATGAGTGGTAATAGGAAAGAATCTGCAAGTCTCTTTATTTAGCTAATTAGAGTGAGTGGGTAATGGGATCCTTTTATCTGTAATATATTCTTTAGGAAGTCTTTCGAATATATATATATTTCAAAGACTTGCTACAATAGCTCTAATTTTACATAAGTCTGCAATTGGAAGAGTAAATGGTAGTTTAGTAAAGATAGGTTCTGGTATTTTACTTAGAGTAGGAAGTAAAGGGATCAGTTGTTTGCTTTTGGCTATGTTGATTATTTTCTTTAGAGAGTCAAAGTCAAGTTTAATCAGAATTTTAGCAAATCTGATGAGATATAGCATGTATCGAGTGATTTCGTGAGTATCTAATTCAGTGAATTCTTTGTTAGTCTAGTAGTCAACTGCTATTTTTTTTCTCAGCATGTCGAATATTTGATCTTTGTTATTTTTGTTGATAATTGCTGCATTATAAAGAGTTTTGTATTTTTCAATTGCTATATTAAGTAAGTGTTGGAATTCTTTTTGATAAACTGGTCTTGAGTTATTATTTCGTGTAAAGGTTCTAAAAAAGGAACAATCAAAATAAAAGAGTTTTGCACTTATTCCAAGTGGAATGAATTCCTGAGTAGGCTTAGATTAGAGTTTATACTTAATTAGTTTTTGAAATTCTGTTGGAGAGGAGAAAGCAGTGATAATTTTGTCATGAGTCCATAGTTCTTTGTTGAACTGTAGTATTTTTAATGAGGAGAGTACTTGTCAAGTTGAATTTACCCAAGTTTCTATGAGTCAAGTTAGGTCTAGGTGCTGATTTGTTTTGGGATTACTAGATCCTGCTACTGCTTGGCTATATGTTTTAGTATGTGTGTTGATTCCTGCAGGGTCTGTTGTTGATATAACATTTATATTCTGATTGGTGTCTTTGTTGTTGTTATTGTTTATATTTAGTTTAGGGTATGCGAATATTTCTGTTGTTTGCATAGGATTTTGTGCTTGGGTATTACCTATTTTAGTTTATATTGTGTTTTGTGATATCATGTTAGTAATAGTTGAGGGTAAGCTAGATTTGCCTTTTTTTGTTGTTTTTTCTAATATAGTTGTTATTTCGTTAGGAATATCTTGAGTTTGATATAGGGAGTATCTACTAGTCTTTCTTTTTTTGAGTTGTTGGTTAGTTCTTTGTTCACTATCTGAGTCAGTATCTTGTGTTGAGTAGGTAGTTGTATCAGATATATTTATATCATCTTCTTGGTATGTTGTCGATATTATTAGTGTCAATGAATGCTTGTTGTTAGAAGAGGTTGTTGTAGGAGTAGTCTTTCTATTTCTTTTACTTATTGTATTCTTGTATATATTCTACTATTTGCTAGATATTTATTTAATTAGTTAATTATGTGAATATAATATTACAAGTAGTAAACTATATTTCTTTTTCTTGTAATTTATTTTTCTTAGTAAATTGAGATCTACAGGAAAGAGTTTTTTTAAATTTAAATTTTATTTATTTATTTAATTTAAATAGGTATATACATAAAATATTTTAGAATAAAGGTTATAGTATATACTAATTAGAATATTTCTGTATATATAATTATTTTATTAGTTAATATAACTAAAAAGCAAGCTTTTTATTACTTAACTTTTAAGTGCTTTACTGTTTATGAGCATTTAAAATTTCTTCACACTCATCAATTACTTTTACAAACAGTTTTATTAAAGTATCAAAATTTTTTACAAAATTATTATTATCTATTTTTCTTTTATACAATTCTAGCATCTTCTCAAATTTTTTTACATAATAGGTATATTTTTCTTGTCTTTTTTCTATTTTATTTTTCTGTGCTATTATTGAAGTGTTTCACAAATTACCTGAGTAACTACTCTCTGTAAATAGATCCTCAGAAACAAAATTTGTTTCTAAAATAGCTATGTTAGCAATTTCATATAGATTATTTTGTTGAAAAATTACTAGAGGTTTATTATTGCCAAAGATGATTAATGGATAGTCATGCTATCGTATTGTCTTACTAAATATAGGCCAAAAATCTTTTTCTATTTTTGCAACTAAATGTTTATAAAGCAAGTAATGACTATTTATATATGCTGAGCAAGAATATATTTAATTATTAATATCTACATAATATCTTTTATCTATATCTGATATGATATCTGTAAATATAGCTTTATTCCAATCTTTTTTAAAGCTCTGCTACCAAGATAGAAAATACTGATTTGTGTTATACTGAGCTAATATGAGGTCGAAGTTTGGCACTAGTTGTTCAACTAAAATACTAATAAGACAGTCAAGCCAAGGCCTATTATAGTTATACTTGTAATTGTATTTAAGTACATGCTAATAGCTTTCTGTAATCATAGTAGTTCGAGCTAAAGGTATTGCAAGAGAATAGAAAGAATAAGCAAATATTAACTAATTCTTTCTATTGTACCAATTTAGCTAAAGATACTTTCACAATTCGGGACTTTTATGAATAAATCAGAAAAAATAGATTTTTTTCACATAATAGTAATAGATCTGATTAGAATTCTAGAAAATATTCTTATCTACTAGAATTAATGAATGCATATTTGCATGCCATTTGATTATATTAATAATTTCTGTAGATACTTCTTCTGAATATAAACTTCTAATATTATTAGTCAGAATTCATAACAAGTCAATGAAACTGAACTGTTAATAAGCTTCTAATATCTTTCTTTAGTGTAAGTATTTGACTGTAGTTTTTTATTTTTCAAATATTTACTAATAGTACTTTTTAAATGCCAATAACATAATTGAATATTTGTTTTCTATCAGGTTTCACTAACAGCCAAAATTTCATCAGCATCTTTGTCTGTTAGTACAAATGAAGGTAACAACTCTTTTTGGTGAAGACTGATGAAGAAGTTTTGAATAGCTTGTACATAAGAAACTATTTCATCTTCTAGATAATAATTCACTATTTCAAAATTACTTGATACTAATAAATATAAATATGCTAGTAGTATACTATACTCACCACAGTTTGCATTTATAACAAAGAGTTCAAATTTTTCCTAATTTGTTTTAAATATAGAATCTATTATGATTTCATTTATATTTTCTATGTCAATTCAATTAAGCAGTGAAGTAGTAAATTCTAAAGCTTTTATAAAATTATTATCATAGTAAGTAAGAATTTCAAACTCTCTAGCTATGATTTCAGGCTGTTCGAGATAAGTTTTAGATGATAAAAGCTAGTTGTCTTGGTCTGTAACATATTTTTTTTTACTATAAACTGATATTCAATAATAAACTTGCTCTTTTGTATATATTGAACTAATTAATTTATTCTCAATTAGATATCTATATAGCTTCATACTTTGCAGATTATAATTGAAATATACTTGGATCCATTGTTTTGCTTCTTCAAAAAATTGTATTTGCTGATATGATAAATGTTCATGTGAGTACAAATGTTCATATTGTATACTTGCATATTGTAATTGTATATTTATATTAATTATAATTTTTCTTTAGCAGAGAAATTATTGTATTTCAGTACAAACTTTACTTCGTCTTTTGATCTGTTAGTTGTCTAGTCTTTGCTAGCTTCTATTTTCATGTGAAGCATATTGGATATATACTTTTGCATTTTTTATAAATTTTTGTTTTATAAAGTTTAAACGTAATTTTCGCAATTTCTAATAATATCTAGATCCTAATTCCAATAGTAAAATAAGAATTTTGATAAGTTAATTAAAGCTTTTTTTGATTCTTTCTACATCTAATAAGCTAATTTTAAAATTTGGATCAAGTGTAACTACTTCTAAAAGCTCTAAAACTAGCTCAACCTCAAATGCGAACTTTGTAGACTCTTTAGATAATTTAGTACTTTAGAATTGCATAGTAACAAATTTTTATACTTTATTTATACAGTATTAAAATGTATTATTATTATTATCATCCTCATAATTATCACTTTGCGTACTGATAATATATTCTGTCTTTTTTATTTGTATAGTATTCATAAATTCATTATCAAAGAAGCTAGTTTCTGGCATAAGATCAAAGTCATCATAGTTCTCAAAACTATTATCAACTTGGAAAATATCTAAGGTATTGTTAGTCTAAGAAATCAAAGTACTAGTAGTTGGAACTGTTAAGTTTTAGCTAGGATTTGTTTTTATTTTTTTTTCAGAAATTGGATTTGTTTCTTGTCTTTTTTTATTATGCTTATAATTTTTACTATGCCTTCATAATATATATTACAGGTAATGTACTTATATTGCGAATTATCTTTACAAAAATAACAAAAATTCTTATTTTTTTATATTATATAGAAATAATTACATTTTTAATTTAGTAAAATTTGAGTAGAAGCTGTCGAATTACTCATTTTTACTTTAATAAAGTTTTAAAAAATATATTATTTGAATAGTTAACTGGTTATTTGATTAATATTTAAAGTCTTTTATTTAAATTTTAAAATTTAATCAGAATTAAAGACATCATTTAAATATATTTTTCAATTCATTAATATTATATATTTTCACTATGATACATAATTGCTCTTTTCTACAAATTATTACAAATTATTATACTATTTTTCTTATTTTGCAAGCTTATAATCACAATTATATTTTTTGGCTAACCTTAATAATTACACTTTTTAGCTAACTTAGAGGCTTTGAACTATATTATATATAAATAAGGAAAGATAAATATGCATATGCATAACTAATTTGGTTTTTGACTGATCTAGATCCTTAAATATATGTATTATACTAAAGAAGAATATATGAATATGCATAATACAATTATTATTATGCATAGAACACCGAGTTAAAAATTAGCAAAGTGATTATTTTACTGATTTGATAAAGGTTTGATTTTAGCATTATTAGTACAAGCTTATTGAATCAATAGTCTAATTTTTAATCAAATATCTTAGCCAGAATGAAGAACTTCAATAATGTCAAAAAAGACTGAGAAAGAGCTTCAAAAATGCTAGAAAAAAAAATAAGAAAGAATCTTAGAGAGGCTAAAAAACTCTAATAATACTGGAAAAACCTAAAAAAGAGCTTCAAAAATGCTAGAAAAAACTAAGAAAGAACTCTAGAAAATCAAAGAACTCTAACAACATTAGAAAAGATCAAGAAAAAACTCAAATAATGCTAAAAAAAATTAAGAAAAATTAAAGAACTCCAACAATATTAAAAAAGACTCAAGAAAGAACTCCAAAAACACTGAAAAGAACTAAGAAAGAACTTTAGAAAAATCAAAGAACTTTAACAATACCAGAAAAGATCCAAGAAAGAGTTCTAAATATAACAGAAAAAATTAAGAAAGAATCCTAAAGAGATCAAAGAACTCTAAAAATACTAGAAAAGATACAAGAAATAACTCTAATAGTACCAGAAAGAACTAAAAAAGAGCTCTAAAGAGATTAAAGAACTCTAAAAATACCAGAAAAAATTCGTAAAAGAGTTTTAAAAATACTAGAAAGAACTAAGAAAGAATTCTAGAAAGATTAAAGAACTTCAAAAACACTAGAAAAGACTCAAGAAATAACTTTAATAGCACTAGAAAGAACTAAGAAAGAGCTCTAGAGAGATTAATAAACTCTAACAACACTAGAAAAGATGCAAGAAAAAACTCCAATAATACTGGAAAGAATCAAGAAAGAACTCTAAAGAGGTTAAGGAACTTCAAAATGCCAGAAAAAACTCGAGAAAGAGTTCTAAAAACATTAAAAAAAACTAAGAATGAACTTAAAGAGATTAAAGAACTCCAATAACACTAGAAAAGACCTGAAAAAAAGCTTCAAAAACATTGAAAAGAATTAAGAAAGAATTCTAGAAAGATCAAAGAACTTCAAAAATGCTGAAAAGATCTAAAAAGAACTTAAGAAATATTAGATCACTAAAGAGACCAAGAAAGAACTTTAGTAATGTCAAAAAAAAGATCTAAGAACTCCAGTAAACATTGAAAAGAAAGACACTAGTAAATACTAAAAAATCAATGAAAAGATCTATCAAAATGACCAAAATGAAAAGGTCTACTAGAATATTTGAAAAAAATGATACTTGTACTATATAAAAAATATTTTACTATGGTTAGCGCTAATTGGCTAAATCTTGTAGATCATCATGTAGTTCAAGTAGAATCTCTTTTTAGCAACAAAATTTGTTGTCATAACTACTATACCTATAGTTGCAAATATTTAAAATGTTCAAAGTAGCCACCTCTTTATATACTCTTATGTTATATAAAATTTTGGTAGTACTGTCAATGCATCACTGCTTTTTGTTAGTTAATATTCTAATATCTGCAGCTTTACGAATATCATTTTTAAAGGTTTTTTAAAAAGAAACTATATTTATAAGACATAAAGTACTATAGTCATAATAATACTAGTACTTTCTTATTTTTATATTTAAACTAGGATAAGTAATAAATTAGAAAACTATAATCAATAATTTTGATACTCTTTCCGATGATCATTCAGACCAATAATACAACACACTGACCTATATAGAAGATATAGCTAACTACAGTAAAATATAGCCAAAACTCTTTACTCTAGCCAACCTATACCTAGAGACTGCAACTGGGTATAACTGAAAAAGAGTTGAAATAGATGTTCATAGATAGGGTTTCTGTGAAGCTTAGGAGCTCGAAGAATAAGTACTAGAATCAAAGTAGATAGGAAGGCTTGCCTAATACTGAAAAACTATTATTTGGATCTCAACTACATTTTATTCAAGTTGGTCTATACTATGTAAACTCTAGCAAGTCAAGTTTAGGACACAAACTAATAGTTGGTTTACAATATCTTATCTTCTCTCGGCCTTTCTTTTTTCAATTATTTCATGTGGGGATTTGGGCTTACTCTCATCAAAAGATTAGCAATATTTACTATTTCTATTTTAGGAAATCACAAGTTATAACATAGCAAAACAGGAATACAACAAATACATGACTAAGCTCAGCATTACACGTGATAACACAGATGGATTTAATTAGATTAAAATAATAAATACAGAAATGCAACATTCTGAAGCTATGTGTAATATTTTTATACTTTACATAGGTCAAAGTGTACATCTTACTCTAGTCTTCATAAAGTTTAGTTTTCTGTCTAAGTAGAAGTTTTTCTTCTAGTTAGCAGGTTTTTTCCTTCTAGTAATAATTTCTTATAGGATTTTCTTAGTTTAGTTTTTTTACTCCTTATAGAATTAGTTATCATTTTCTTTTTGTTTTTTTGTTTTTTTTTTATACCTTTTCATATATCTTTTTTTATTTTTCTCTTCTCTATGAGAAAGTGTCATCAGATTAGCAATGCTCTATTGTAGAACAGAGTCATGATGGGCTACAGGCTCCAACTCATAGATCTATATTACTGAAATCTTGAAACAGAGGAGGTATATAGGGAGAAAAAAGTTCTGTTATAGCAGGTCAAACATAAGTGTCTTAAATGATAACTGGGTTAGTCATACTTTTAAGATTATTTAGCATTAGCTTAGAGAATAGATTAGGATATATTTATTTGTATCTTAAAAATTCTTAATAAATCATAAAGTTGTAACATGACTGCTGAAAGGAAAAAAAAAATAAATTAGAAAAGAATATTACTATACTTTCTAAATAAAATATATTTTTTAATATTTATTTTAACAACTTTGTTAAGAAAGTTTTTTAAAAGGTTTGGTAATCTTAGTGTAGTAATTAGGTTACTAAACTACTATACAAAAATTCTGGGATTCAAATTCTACTGTCGACAAATTTGAATAATTACCTAAACCTTTGTATTCAACTTATAGTAAACCCTGTTTATTTTTGGGGTTGTAACCCTATAAATCACATTATATTAATATCATTTGAATATTAGAAGTATGATAAGATGTTTGAAGAGATATAACATTATATAAATAAATCTTAATAGAATCTATAGGCAGAAGATCTGCATGGTAAAAATTCTGAATTGGTAAAGTAATATAGCTTTTGATAACTATACTAGCTAATACTTGATCTAAAAAAGAAACTGTTATTCTAAAAACATAGATTGAGTGAGGTATGAATAAGTCTGTTTCATAAGGAGAATTAGCAACACCAACCTGGCTTGATAGCTAACTGAATTAGGAAGATCTACTTTGTGAAATATCTAAAGAGATTAGCAAACAGAAAACTAGTAGAAAGCTACAGTAAGAACTGGAATTATATAAATATCTACAAGAGTCTAAACTAGATAAATTCATGAAATGAGTACAGATCACTCTAGTAGGTATACTTCGAGATTAATTAGAGCTTTGCAGATTTACAATATGTTGAGTAATAAGCATCTTAAAAGGATCTAAGCTGAAGTCAGTAAATAGATCTGTAATGAGCTAGCTAGCTTAAATAGTTAGATATTATAGTAATATTAGTTTGTAATAGTATAGATTAGTTGAACAGAATGTTTAAATAGATAACTTACAGATGGGTTACAGATATAGTAGCATAGTGAAAAACTAATCAGATCATTTATTGCTTGTGCAGTAGACTACTTAAATTAGATAATGACTAAAGTTATACATATAGCTTATTGTATACTCTTTATATAATTACAAACTGTAGAGAATTACTCATATATGATCTCATATATCAAACTAATAAAATTTACTCATCCATATAAACTACCTTAAAAAAAAAAAAAAAAAAAAAATATTAATTTTAGATCATAATTTTGAATGATCATATAGTTTTTAAATCTAATTTATTCAAAATTGTTTATATATGAAAATAGTCTTTTTTAATATATGATACTCTATATTTTATTATTGCAGATTATATTTGAGTACTATCTGAGTAGCTGAGTAAATTCAAAATTGCAACAAAGAGAATATTTTTTAAAATTAGAATATTTTTCTTTTTTTTGTATTTGTTTATATATTATTCTTAATAAAATAAAAGATAAGATCATCTAAGGTTAAAAAAAAAAATTAAAAAAATATAAAATAAAAAATATATTAACTTATGATAAAAAAAAGCAGAATACTTTATATAAAAACTAAAAGTCAATGCACTCTTTCTGATAATCACTCAAACCATATACAGAGCAAACTTTTTATTTTAAAAATAGTAATAGAGCTAATATTTTAATGAATACATAGTAACATCAATAGAAAAAACAATGCAAGATAAGTTTCAAAAACTTGGTAGTACTTGTTCACTATAAACTACAAGTAATATAACTTGGTTCTGATGAGAAATAACCAGAAGATGTTTTCAAAGAAATATATTACTAGATTTATTTTTTGAAAGTTGGAAGACACTCAGCAAGTACTCTACAATATCTAAGCTAGGTCAAAGATTAAAACACTCTCTATTACAAGGTGGTTTAAAAACTATATACTTCACTTCTCTTCAGTCATCTTTTTTTTTAAAAAGTGGAGAAATTAGTTTCTCTCCTCCAAACAATCAATATTAATTACTACTATTTTTAGAAAACTCTAATAACAACAACTATATAACAAACAAACATGTAGCTGTATTTTGTTTTGTCATATGTATTAGGTTCTGGAAAGTTCTGGATAAAACAGTGTAAGTACAGAAATAGAGAATACTAAGAATAGAAATTGAACAGAGAATTCAAGAGATATGTTCATATTGTTTAAACATAATATTTTTATACCTGGTTCAGGTCAAAAGACAAATTTTCTTTTTTGTTTTGTTTTTTTTTTCTTTATTTGTTTTGTTTTATATTAGTTTTCCTTACCTGTAGTAGGTTTTTTCTAGTATAGATTTAGTTATGGACTGTGACCACTTAGGTCTATATAAATTTTATCTTTTTTATATCTTAAGACTAAATATTAACTTCTCTTTACTTAGTTTCGACTAAGTAAAGAGGGATCTAGGATCTTGATATATAGCTGGAAGTTATCTTTGTTGATTGAACTCTAGAATCTGTCATATAGACTAAAGTTTTTGTAAGAAAATAGCTTCTGCAGCAGATTAAACTTGAGTATTCTTGAGGTAGCTAAGTTAGTCTGAAATAGTTTAGAGAGAACAAATTAGTATAGTTATATATTAAATTGTTTTGTAGCTTCTTTCTCTTAATAAAATGATAGACAAGATTGCTCAAGATATAAAAATATAAAAATATAAAAACTAAAAGTATATAGTATGTTTTAGAAAAAATAAAATTTTTTTATTATTATTATTAAAGCTATCTCTTTAGCTAATTAGATTTTATTAATTTCTATTGCAGAATTATATATATAGTTCTTCTTAAGATTTATAATTATATAATAAATATACAATAAACTATATATATAATTTTAGTTATTTTTTTTTTTTTTTTTTTTTTAAACTTAGGCAATCTTGTTCATCACTTTATTAAGAAAAAGCTTAACAAAAAGCTATATGATAAAATACTATAAAAAAAATTATACTAAGTTACCTTCCTAAATACTGATCTGAACTCACTCAGCTACCTTTAAGGTACCCAAGTACAATCTGCTACAGTAACAATTTCTTTCATAAAAAATATTAGACTATTTGATAGCCTACTTGCTTCCTAATCCTAGGGAGGCTACTACTAGCTCATATCAAGACTGCCTAGTCTTTTCTTAAAAACTTTTTTTATCTATATTTTAGCAGAATAAAGAAAAAATATAGTTCTACAAAAAGACAATATAGAGGATGAAGAAAAAGAGGAGAGAACAAAAAGGATAAGAGTAACTAAAAATCTATGTAGAAAAAAAAAAAAAAACAGAAACAGATGAAAAAAGAAAAGAAAAAAAGACTATTGCAGTCTCAATATATACAAACAAAAAGAAAGAAAAAAGATTGCAACAAAAAGATGCTGTATCAGAATAAAAATTATATAGTACTCTGAATAAATAAAGCCTTTACTCTAAATCTATTATGTACTATAATAAAAACTAGCAGTATAAAAACTCTGCTAGAAATATAAAAGATGAAATACCTAAACAAACACTAAGAGATCTGTATATATGTTTGTTTATATTACTATTTTGTTATTATTAATTTGTACAAAGAGCTTATATAATGTTATCTTCAATTTGATAGG
The DNA here is from genome assembly GCA_910592325.1 of Scutellospora calospora. NCBI lineage: Eukaryota > Fungi > Glomeromycota > Glomeromycetes > Diversisporales > Gigasporaceae > Scutellospora > Scutellospora calospora. The sequence goes on from CAJVPM010000843.1 coordinate 11,289, forward strand.
TATATTCATAATTTGAGTTGAGTAAATATTGCTGATCATTTTGAATATGTAAGCTATATCACCACTTTCTGTAAACAAAATACCAAAATCAAAATGACAAAGAGAAGTGCTGTATAATAAAAGTACCAATAGTAAAGATTTGTAAGAGTATATATTATATAGAATAGTATATTCTATTAAGTCTATGCTCTTGCTATTACTCGAATATGACTTGACAAATACTTCCTTAGTTGTTGCCAAAGCTACTTTTTCAATAGCTCTGTAGACTTCTATTAGAGAGCCAAACCCACAAGAAGCAGTCTTTTTCAACTCTGTTTCATATTGCTTATATGTAATCTGAAGCCCTTGAATCTATTTACTATTTAGTGAAGTTTTGTTATGTAAAAATATACTAACTATATAATATTTGTAGGTTAGTATTTTGTAAAAATATTGGTACAAGAGATCGTCAGAAAGAGTTTGTTTATATATTGATAATTACAATTTTGTATAATTTTAGTTATTGTTTAATTTAAGTAGTTTGTCATACAGATATTAGATCATCTATTTAGTTTTATATTATACTACTATATCTACAACCTATCTGTAAATTATTTATTTAAATATTTTAATTATTAACTCATCTCTAATATTAATTAATTTTACTATTATATCTAATTGCTTAAACTAATTAACTTGCTTATAGATTTTTCTTTGTTATAACTTAGATCTTCTCAGAATATATATTATTTAATATATTGTAAATATGTAAAGCTCTAGTTAACCTTCAAAGTAATTCCTACTAGAATAGTTATATGCTTATTTTACTAATTTATCTAACTTAAATCTTTATAGTATTTATATAATCTTAAACTTTATTGTAGTCCTCTACTAGTTAGTTAATCTAGTTTTTTTCTAGTATCTAGCTAGTTATTTTATCTTTCTATCTACTAACTTCAAAGCTTTTTATTTTTATTAAACTGAGTTTTTTTTTAGATCAGATTTTAACTAATATAGTCCTATAAAAAGGTTATACTACTTTATCAGTTTAGAATTTCTACTATACAAGTCTTTTGCTTATATATCCTATTAAGATTTATTTATGTAATATTATATTATACTTCTAAGTTTAAATTAATTTAGTATAACTCAATTTATAAAAATATATTCTTAGAAATAAATAAAGTTTACTATAATATATTATAAGATCTAGAAAATTATTCAAATAAAATCCAGTGACCCAGTATAGTGATTAGGTTATCAGACTGCTATATAATAGATCTAGAGTTCAAATCCTATTATTGACAAATTTGAATAATTTCTCAGACCTTGTGATATGTTATGGTAAATCTGTTTGTTTCTAGAGGTGTACCCCTATAAATTGAGTTGTATCAAATCGATCGAAACTTAAAAGTGTAGCATAATATTACACAAATAAATCTTAATAGGATATACAAGCAAAAGATCTGCATAGTAAAAATCTTGAGTTAGTAAAGTAGTACAGTCTTCTGACAGGACTATATCAGCTAAAATCTGATTTGAGAAGAAAACTCAGTCTAATAAAGGTAAAAAGTTTTGAGGTCTTCAGACGAAGGATAATTGAGACTAGTTGGATACTAGAAAAAGAACTAGATCAACTGACTGGTGAAGGACTACAGTGGAACCTGGAGTTGTATGAATATCTACAATGGTCTAAACTAGGTGAATTCGTAAAATAGATATAGACTGCTCTAGTAGATTTGCTTCAAGATTAACTGGCTCTGCAGTACTAGCAATGCATCTAGTATAATGTATCCCAAGAGGACTTAAGCTATTTAGATAAATAGATCTGTAATAAGCTAGCTGGCTTAAGCAATTAGATATTACGGTGATATTAGGTTAGATCTGTATAGATTAATAAACAGAGTGTTTAAATAGGTAACTCACAGATGAGTTACAAGTATAGCAGTATAGTATATAACCAATCAGGTAGTCTAATGTCTGTACAGCAAACTACTTAAAATAGACAATGACTAAAGTTGTATATGTAGCTTGTTGTACACTCTTCATGTAATTACAAACAGTAGGAATTATCAATGTATAATTCCATTGACAATTCTAATAAAATTTCTTCAGCAATGTAAGCCATCTTGAAAAAAAAAAAAAAAAAAATAAAAAAAAAAAAAAAAAAATTATTAAAATTTATCAACAGTAGAATTTGAATTCTAAATCTATTATATAGCAATCTAATAACCTAATTACTATACTAGATTATCAGACCTATAATAAAACTTTTTACTATTTAGCAAAATATAAAATTTACTAAAAAATCTAAGAAAATCTAAAAGAAAAAACTATTCAGTTAACAGATTTAGAAATACTAACAAGACTAGATTTACTGCTTAATAAAAATCTCTAAAAAAATAATTTATAATATAGAATCTGAAGAAAAACTATATAACAGAAAAACATACTTAAAAAGATTTATAAATATCAAATAGTTAACTTATCTAAGTAAAGTAACTTAATTCAAAAAAAAATAAGTAGAGTTCTAATCAATTTCATAAAATATTTTTAAAAATATTTTTATAAATATCTATAGAAATTTTGATATAAAATTATAGTAAAATAAGAAAAGAAAATAATATTATAGTTAGATTTAGATTACAGATAAAATAGTTTGAGTTTTAAATCTTGTCATATAGTTTAAGATTATACCTTTGTTACATAGTATATAAAAATTTTTTTGTAAATTTTAATTAAATTATTAATAAAGATAAAAACATGACCTCATCTTGGCTTTGCTTAAAAAAAAAAAAAAAAAAAAAAAATATTATTATAGTGAAAGAAAAAAAAACAAATTAAAAAGAAAAATAAAAACAAAGAAAATATATAATTTTTTGATAAAAAAAAAAAAAATAAGAATACAAAAAGAAACTTTAAACAGAATTAACAGATAAGTAAGAACTAGTAAAAAAGAAGAGTAAGTTCAAATTAAAATAAAATAAATGATCCTTATTGATCAGGAACTCAGAATTTGTATATACAAATTAAAACTTTTAAAAGAAAAATTGTTACTATAGCAGATCATATTTGAAAAGTATTTTATTATAGTTTAGATAGTAATTTATTTTGTAGCTTATATAAGCTTTTTTTAAATAAAATGATAAGCAAAATCACCAAAAAAAAAAAAAAAAAAAAAAAAAAAAGAAAAAAAATAACAGAAAAAAAAAAAATAATTATTGCAAAATATAAAAAAAAATTTTTTTTA
>CAJVPM010000844.1:0-14507 GCA_910592325.1 Scutellospora calospora
CTATTTTTATTTTAATCTAATAATAAATATTTTTTATACTTACAGATTAAATAATAAGAATAAAATAATTTATATGTAATAGTAAATACGTATTCTGTTTTATGAACTTGTTTTGCTAGTTTTATTTCTTAATATTTAAAATATACTTAATAACAAATTTAATACAACTTATATCGACAGTTACACAAATCTAAATTTAAAACCGATATATCAAGAGATGTGATTATCTGATTTGTACGTATACAGAACTACATATTTGTGTTACCAGTCGATATATCGAAAGTTTACACAAGGGTTCGGGATTGACTAATCTATACGTACAAACAATCCAGGTTAATCCGAAAATCCATCTAAGAGGTAATCCTAGCTTGGAAAGCTTGAAAGAGGCGAGGAACTTGGTCCGGGTTTAGGGTTACTTGGGTAAGTATTTGGTTCTTAAGTTGGGTCTTTGGGTACTATAAAAGAGTATGCGATATAACAATTTGGGTACTTTTACTCTAACTAGAAACTGTATTTAACGAGAAAATATCACGGGGACAAAATTTAACAAGAAACGATTTAAACGAATTAAACAAATCGATTTGTAGTAATTTAAAGGGAAACTTATTTAGAGATAAACACTTCTATTTCAAGACTATTCAAGACTCAGAAGGTTTTTTCGAACTCTAAGAGTTGCTTTATTGAAGGGAAATACTCAGTCTATATATACCTTTCGTTAATACATAATTCAATACAAAGTATACTAATAATTTCTATTAATTTTACTATTAACCCTATTTACTAACTACGCTCATTTATTACTACTTATCAAATAGTAACCATTATTTTATTTCTACGAATTTTGGTTACTATGTTATTCTGTCTCAATGGGTTAACTTCACAAATTCACCGAATTTCATGAATTTCATGAATTTCGTGAATTTGAGTTATCGGATCCGAGGTGGTGATTTCCCCTTCACAACGTTCTGGATCTTAACGCTTCACGTTTTCCACTCTAAGCATCTATCCCACATAACTTAAAACCAATCTGTGCACGCATATATATTGCTCTCCTGATCTATGGCTTAACACCAGGCACCTTTAACGCAATAATCCTGTATCCCTTTTGAGGATAAGGGTTATGATCCTTTAGGGTAACGTACGTTATTAATATGTCATATTATGTGCGTATTAAACCGGTCTTCAATATAAATCGCAATTTTGTGTACTAGCAATGTAAATTTTTATGCATTATAGATGAAAGGGATTAATATAATTTATCCGACAATGAATTATTCTATCAACGTGAAAAATAATTTAAATATTGAATCGATTTTCATGTATTTCAAATACTTCATAATCTTCTACATTAACAGTTTTATATCGATCTAAATTTAACTCATCTAATTTTAATTCTTCATAGCATTTCTTTTTGCATTTCCATCTTGGTTTCGGAAAATCAGGGGTAGAATAGAAAGAAAGATCAGTTTTCCCAAAAGATGGACCATAACTTTTATCATAATGAATAGCCTTGTCAGTATTTTCAACTCGGTGAATAGAATGTTCCTCATTTTTAAAATAAAAGATAAAACTACTTTTTGCTGATATAAATTGCTTACGGGAAACTTTTTTCCACTCCACAGGATTATATCCACCAAGTATTATATTGGAATTTTTAACTTTTAATATAACAACCGTTTTGGACTTCTTGTCACACCGTTTATAAAAATCATCAATTGTGAATCCATCCCTACTACTTCTAAAAAGTAATTTAAATTCATATTTAGGAATACTACTCGCTATGGACTCTGGTTCATTAATCCAAGAAGCAATTCTTATAGCATGTTCTTCTTTTATTATTTTGCTTCCCAATATAATTTCCCATATAGACTTTTTAAATTCTTTTGATGCATTAAAAATGCTAATTTGGGACGTTGATATTTTTGTTAATAATAATTCTTCGTTCTTTAATAATAATTCTTTTTGCTTCAAATCATTATATATTGAATTCATTACTGGTCTCTCATTCAGATCTTGACTACGGTATTGGAAAGAAAGTTTACTCAATTGAACACATTTATTAGATGTATTCTTATCATTTTCAGTAGAATCAAAAATGTCACTAATAATTTTTCCAAATCTATAAACATCTGATTTCTTGCCGCATTCACAAGAATTTTTTGAACAGTGTGATCCGAAATGTTCAAATCCAAATGATGTGTTTGACATTGAATTACTTGATGACTTTGCTAATCCAAAACCTGTGACTACTGCCGAGTCATTCTTAATCAAAATATTCTTAGAACCCTAAGTGAAATAAATAAAATGGTTATTGATTTTTATTTGTTTGACATCACGATTGATGTAATAAAATACTTACAAGATTTCGAAGAATAATGTTTTGTTTATGTAAAATATTCAAACCTTGGGCTATTTCTCTTGCAATGCGTAATTTTGATTTAAAATCTGGATTATTTTCTCTAAGATATTCTTGTAAATTTTTACCATTAATAAATTGAAGAATCATATAATAATTATCTGTCGTAGGATCTACTTATCGTATAATATTATATTATTAAATGATTTAAATGCAACATAAATTATAAAAAAAAAAAAGAAATAATACCTTTAGTAATTCCATAGAAATTGTTGATGTGATGAAATCCGCGGATTTTTTGTAAACGTTGAATCTAAGCGATTGATTCAAACATTAAATTTAAGTAAAATTAATTCAATAAGAAATTAATAATAATACCTCATCAACAAACACTTGAAAATCCTTTTCATTAATATTGTCAAGATTTAAACTTTTTAGAATGACTGTTAAACCGTTCCATTCATACTTTATTTTAGACCCGTTTTGCTGAGATTCGGTAAATTGGTTATAATCAAAAAAATTGATTAATTTATTTTCTTCAAGAAATTTTTTTTCTAAAATTTCATACATACTCATTGTAGCGCCTCAAATAAAATTATTAACCAAATTTATAAACAAAAATTTGTGATACACTACGTATTAGAATTAAAATTCGAATTCAATCGAATAGTTAGGTAATTATTAACATCAGGAATTGTACTTACGGAAATAAAAATGTAATACGTATAAAGTATACGTATACTGCTGCTTTCGAAGTACTGTACGTACGTACAGTAGAATCTTAATCGGAGTAGCAATCCGAGGTACGTGCTGTGGATACTTCCTGAAATTAGGAATTTATATAGATGATTGTTCAAAACAACATAAACAGAGTTCTTGTGGATTTTCCAGAAATGTGATTACGTAACACTATATTGAGGAATCTTTACAATGAGGTTGTTGATTATTGAGTAACTATTTGCATCTATTTTTTACATTAAGTTAGACCAAATCAAAAAAAAAAAAAAAAAAAAAATCCGCCCATATGCTTTGATTAGTAAAAAACGATTATTTTTTAATTACAAAATACTATAAACTCCGTGATTCCGGAACGTTTCTTGTATACACAAGATGCAGAAGAAAAAAACAAAAACAAAAGGAAATATTAATATTGACATATTGTACATATTGTACGTACTGGTACACTCATTTTCTTTTTTGAATTACCTTATATGGGACCTCTCACAACAAAAGGAGGCGATGGAATCCCATCTCCTCCTTTTGCTGTGGGGGTCCCATATGTAGATAGGTTCTCAAAAAATTTTTGATTAGAATTTTCATATATCTTATTCGCTATTTCTGTATTTAAATGCATTATTGTTCCCGTAAAAAATGATTTTTTATCGGTATCTGATACAAAGTACATCTGAATAATTTTGAATATTTAAGGCTATACATGAAAAAAAATGGTAGACATAAGTTATCTCCGTTATTCAGAAATTGAAGGCATAATTTCAGCATGGCTTCTTGCTATAGCCATCGCTTTAACTTTAGATTCATTTATTCGAGCTTTATTAAATAGAAAAATTCCAACAATTCAATTATCCAACATAGTTAATATCGATTGGCTCAGCAATAATGGTTATTGGCTTCTTAAGCCTGTAAATCTTGCAACCTTGATTAGCGAAATAATTATGCCTTTAATGTTAATTACAAGTTCATATTGTTCAAATATTGCGACAAATGAAGTTGATAATTCAAATTGTTATTATGCTGTAAGTTACGAAAAATGTTCGAAATATTCATCAATATTACCATTATATTTTGTAATATATCCTATTACTCAATTTTGTTACGTGATATCCAAACCACTCTTACTACATCTTGCATATATACGATGTTATGGAATTGCAATAGATAGTGAAATAAGATTTTTCAAAATGTTGCGAAGCAAACACTTTTACCGAATACATATAATTATTATTTTTGTTCGTTTTTTTGAACTAACCCTCTCTTTTGCAGCAAGTATAGTAAATTCTGCATGTAAAGGCTCAACCTGTGATGGGCTTTGTTATCGTGTAATTTATTTTTATTTACCAGGAGATATACTCCACACTATTTTCCGCATTTATTATATTGTACTTGAGTTTATGTATTATTATGCAAAGTTTTATGAAGACAAACGAGGTCTTGGGAATCGAAACCAGCAAAATTTCCAATTTGTCATATTTATAATCGATATAGTGCAACTTATCTTGATGTGTATTTACCGAATAATAGTATTAATTCAATTATTTGGAATCACTACAATTGTCTTACCCACATATATTTATGCCGAACTTTCAAGTACGGCATTTACAATATTTGTGATGACCAGATTTGTTGATACTATCATACATTGATCAAAAACAAAATAATCAAAATGATCAAAATAATCAAAATGATCAAAATGATTAAATGATGGTATTTCACATTGTTAAAGAAATAATACATAGATGCAGTACTTTAGTTATTTCAGTATTTATATACTTTTTTTTTTAATTTTTCTCAATATCAAGAATAATTTTGCAATGTCTCTAAACCTTATTTTAATATTTCTTCCCCTAAAAACTTTCAACTATTTTTATCATTTGTATGTAAATCTACAAATATTATATAGTCAATAACTTATTTATTGTCCGGTGCGAAATGGAGGATTACTTTTAATAAAAATCAAAAATATAGTTTCGTCATTTCTACTAGGATATAACTCTGTGTTTATATTTGTTTATGTATTAAGGGTACTTTTTTAAATTGTTATTTAGATTTTTCTAAGTTTTGAATATAAAAATTTTTAACACAAAATTTTCATGTTAGTGTTAGTATTTAGGGTTAGGGTTTGGGAAGGGTTTTTAGAAGCGTAGAGTATTTTTACTTAAAACATCTTGTACTAATTAATTAGCTAGTTAGTTTTTGAGATAATATATATAGGTACTAGCTTATAGACAGGTGCTAGTTTTTTTTATTTTTTTTAGTTCTTAAAATTTTTAAATCAAAGTTTAAATAAAATTTTAGTTTTTTTTAGAGTTAGAATTAGAGTTAAAGTTAGTTATTAGTTAGTTTTTTTATTTATTTTAGTTTTTAAATTTTTTTATATAATTTTTTTTAGTTAAAGTTTAAATATATTATTAGTTAATAAATTTAAATTAGGATTTAAATTAAAAAAAATTATTAGTTAATAAATTTAGATTAAGATTTAAATAAAAAAAATATTAGTTAATAAATTTAGATTAAGATTTAAATTAAAAAATATATATAACTTTTCAAGATAATAAAAAAGCAAGAAGGTAGCAGCTACAAAGAGAATTATCTTCCTCTGAAGGATATTACCAATTATCACTTATCAACTCTGTTTTTTACAGAATATATTTCTAATAAAATCTTACTTATAGATAACTATAACCTTGCTAGTACTAGCAAAGATATTGCTAAACTATCTGATAATAACATAAGCTTAAAACCAAATCTTTTAAATATTAAGAAACAAAAATTTAACTTACTTACTACTTCAAAAATTATAAAACATAAGCAAAACAGTTTACTCTTAACAAAAAATATAATAATACAACACGTGACTTATAGCATAATATCTAATATTATTACTAATAATAATAATACATAAATCACTATAAATAGTAATAATACTATATAGATTACTATAAATAGTAATAAAAATCTATAGTTACTCCTAAAACTAGATGATAACACAAGTTATATAACTGATGATCTGACTCTAGTATTTGATATAGATTTCTAATCTATTTTAACTATAGAAGAGATATTATGAGCAAGAACTCTATCTTTACATATATCTTATAGTCAGATATTATAAGTAGATAATAAGTAAGACAAACTAATAAGTACTAATAATACTAATACATAAATAGAAATTATTAATCAAAATCTAGTAAATAAAGAATTAGATTAATTTGACTATCAAAAATGAACATCAAATAAAATCTTACAAAGTATAATAACAGTTAATAGTATTAAAAATCTTATCTAATACAAGCTACTAATATAATATATAATGTTTCAAGCAATTACACTTAAATTTAAATATAAAGATATAGCCTTCTTTTAATATTTATAAGAGCTAAATACTCAAAACTAGTTTATCAAATACAGTACAAATAGCTCTTTATCTAAGCTTTAAATAGATACAAAAATAATATGATATTACTATTACTAATAGATCTACTAGAAACTTAATATATATAAAACTTAGACAAAAACTTGCAATAAACTTTTTAATGAATACAGATTTTAGAGCCTATATAGTAAGCAAAATAAATAGTATAATTAGATATTGCAAAAGATTTATAAGTGATAGTTCATTACTAAACCTAGTTGAGTTAAAAGCTAAGCAATAGAAAAAACTCTATTAGAACTTCTAGAATTACTAGAGTTAATATCAAATAAAATTAGCAAAGACCTTCTAATTAAACTATCTATTTCTAAATACCCAGAAACTAGAGCAGTCATTATATATCTTTATACTTTTTTTAAATTTAATACACTATTTAGCAGTTATCTTAAGGTACTTTTACTACTGCTAAATAATCTAGAAGAGCTAAATTTATTTCTACAAGACTTTTTTCTAATATCTAATTATAAAAAACTTTAAAACCTTTTATATTATAAAAGAAAACTTCAAGATTACTATGAAACAAAAAAGATTATTTTCTTTATTTTGATCTTTTAAGACTAAAAGAACTACTGTCTCTAGTTTACTAAGAACTAAACTTGAAAGTTAGAAATCTATTATCAATTAATCTAATAGAGCTAAACATATTTTTTTCTCAAGTTATCAAATAGTTAAGAAGGTATTACTCTTTTAAACAAATTCTAAATAATTTCTTTAAACCAAAACTTAAACTATCTACAGATATAGCAAAGATTAAAACTAATATTATCTTTAGCTACTCTATAGAAAATAATACAAAAATACTAAAATTTATATAGAAGACTAGACCTGTTTACTAATATAGTCTACTTTTATTTCCTACAATTATAATAGTTAATCCAACAAACAAACTTTAGCTTTTAGAAAATATAAGTCTTATTGATAATTTTAATTTTATATTATCTATTACTTTACTAAAACTAGTAAGAAAAATAATAAGAATGCTTTGCTAATACTATTATTTTACTAAGTTACTAGAAATCTAAATAGACTTTCAAAAGATAATAAATAAAACAGATAAAGATTTCTTAAATAGAATAGAGTTTTCAGAAACTTTAAAAGCTATACTTAGCTACTTTTAAACAAAAAAAGTAGATATAATACAAAACTCACTACTAATAACTTAATAAGTTGTAATAATACTAATACTTAATCTCTTGTACTACTACTTTAACTTCAATAGTATTCCCAAAATCTTACTCAAATTACTTTCTCTTCTAATGCTATTTTAAGAGATTTTTAATAGTACAGATAACTACTAAATCATTCTTTAATAATATTAAATAATATAACTTTTCTTTAATAATTATAATATAAAATATATAAAGAATAAATAATAATATTAAAGCTTAGCAATAGATAGAGTTCTGTAATATAAATAATTTAGATATCATTAGTATTACTGAAACAAAATTAGTATAATTAAAATTTACTAAATATTCATTTAACAATACTTATTACTATATCTTTATATTCAATACAACTATTAACAAAGTATAAAAACAGAAAGCCAGTATAAATATAGTAATAGCAATTAAAAATTCTTTTCAGCTATATATTTACAATATTATATCTTTTTCTAGCATAGCAATTGCAATAGATTTTTTTTTTATCAAGCAACAATTGTTTTAGACTTATTTCTTTTTATCTTCTATTTTATAATATATCTTTACTTGAAGCAACTCATCAAAAAATAAATGAATAAATAGATTATTTAAATAAGTATAATTTGCAACTTTTAATTCTTGAAAACTTCAACTCAAATCTGAAAAAAAAATAATACTATAAAACTATTCTATAAATTACAAAAAGCAGATCTCTAAAGTGTACTTAAAACTTTAAAAATTACTATATCTATATAAACAAAAAAATAACTGCAAACTAAATTAATGATATACTTATATTACAAAATATTATTAACACCTTCTTAGCTTCTAGAATTATAGAAGTAAAAAAAATAACTAAAAGTGATTACAAAGCTCTAACAATTGAATAGTGTATTAATCTCTTTAATAAAAACAAAACAAGAAAAAAAGCTAATAAAAACTTAACTTTAAATATAAAGAAATAGATCTTAAGAAATAGTAAGACTTTGTATAAAATAGCTCAAAAAAAATATCTAGTATTAGAGAAGCATAAAATTTAACTAACAATATAATATAACTTAATAAGGTTTAATAATTATTTAGTAGTATAATACTTTAAAATACTAAAAAGTATATACTATATATGAACAAAACTTTCTAATCCTTTAATACTTATATTCTAATTATATTAAAGCTTTATAAAGCTCTTATTATAATGAATAAAACTATAAGAATAATTAAAAGCAATATTGCAAATTAGCAAATTATTGAAATTAACAAAAATATCTTATAGATTAATAAGCTAACTAGAATAAATATTATGCTAATTAATATTTTTGATCTTATAAATAATTTTTTACTAGTTATATAGTACTTTGAAATATACAAAAAATCTCTATATATAGTAAGATAAATTAATTTAAGTAGTTTGCTATACAGATATTAGATTATTTGTTTAGTTCTACACTATGCTACTATATCTGCAATCTACCTATAAGTTATCTATTTAAATACTCTGATCATTAACTCATCTTTTATACTATACTAATATTATTATAATATCTAACTGTTTAAGTTAGCAGACTTGCCTATAGACTCATTTACTATACAATTTAGATCTTTTTGAGATATGTATTATTTAATATATTATAAGTATGTAGAGCTCTAGTTAATTTTAGAAGTAATTTCTACTAAAGTAGCTATATACTCATTTTATAGATTTATTTAGCTTAAACTCTTATAATATTTATATAACTCTAGATTCTACTATAGTTCTTTACTAATTTTTTATTATTATTATTATTATTATTATTATTATTATTATTATTATTATTATTATTATTATTATTATTATTATTATACTATAGTAGAAACTTTATTTAAAAAAATTAGAATATATATTCAATACTTAAAGATTTCTAACTATATTTATATTACATTAAATTTAAGATACCCAATATAACATTACATCTCTATTTCCTAATTCATGCTATATTTAATTATTTCAAATTAGTTTTTAGCTAAGATAAGTTGAAAAGAATCTGAAGTGTTAATCATGATATTATAATATATAATTTGTTAATAAAAATTTTTATAGAAACTATTTTTTGATTTTAGATTTGTAATTTGTAATTTGAGTAGATATAATATTAGTATTTGATCTATTAAATATTGTTAGATAAGAGAATTTTATATGTTTTGTTTTTTTAGTAATATTTCAAGCAGTTTCTTATTGGTGTTAGTAGTAGTTTCATTAGAACAATATTTTAGTATAGAGCTATTTGAGTAGATTATTGAATAGATTTGTTAGAAGAGAATCTGTTTGTTTTTGAACAATATTTTTAATATTAGTATATGTTATAAGTGAAAAGTTGCTAGTTATTGATAAAAGTATATAGTGATATTGTGGATTTAAAGTATTTAATATAAAATATAAAAGAATGTTAAGAAGTATTTGTATAGTAATTGTTGAGATTTTAAGAGAAGTTAAAGTATTATTAATTATATCAATTAATAATTATTGAATATTTGGTGTATTTTTAGTGCAGAGAAGAATATATATAGTATTTTCTGTAGTTAGGCATTATGTATAGTTAGAAGTTGTATATAAGTAAGGATAGTAGATATTTAGATTTTGCATTGTTAGTAGATTGTTTGTTAAAATTTTTATATGAAAAGTATATATTTGAGAATTGTATTCTAGAGAGTTTAATATTTTAAATATTAAAGCCTATTTTGTTTCTGTATTGTTTTAAAAGAATTTTAGAGAAGTTCAAGATGAGAATTCTTAAATTGTGATTGTAGATTTAATAAAGGAGTAAATTTTGAATAGTATAAGATGATTATTTCAGAAGAAGTGAGTAGGGATATTGAAGAGAAGAAAGGAGAGTTCAAGAATAGGTTTAGAAGTTTCTTATCTGCTTAATTATGAAGAGAGTTTATATAGTATAATTTAATTTTAGTAAGTGTAAGAGTAAGATTTTTAGTTTTTTTAAGTAAGTTGATGATGTATAGTATATCTTAACTTTTGTTTTTAAATTAGTTTAGTAGAAGAAGTATTTGATAAGTTTTTAATTGCTATTTTGCTGTTCAAGAAAATAATTAGAGCTGAGTTTGTTGGAATAGTAAATAGAAATATGATAATTGAAAATAGTTCAATTTGTATAGAGTCAGAATAAGGTGAGGATGCTGCATTAAATTTAATTGATATATTAGTATTGCAAATTCAACCTATATTTACTTAGATATTAGAAGTTTGTATGTTTTTAATTGAAGTATCTGTGTAGAACTATAAGTTGTTTGAATGTAAATTTTTAATAGATAAAAGAGACTAGTTAATTAATTTTGGTAAGTAGATAAGTTAAATGTTTGTTGTATTAGTTGTACTTCAGAGGATGCTAGGTTTATTTGTAGTAGTATTTGGAGGAGCAGTTGGTTTCTAGTAATATTATAAATATGAATAAGTGATAAAATTTCTTTGTAATTTATTTGAATTGAGGTTGAATTGTTGTATTTATTGATTTGTATATAGAGAATATTAAAGATGAAAAAATTTAGATTTAGTAATGATGAGATTTGAGTTAATAGAATTTGTTTAGAGGGTATATTTGTAATATGATATAATAAAGTTTGTTAAGAGTTAGAATGATAAGAAATATAAATATTTTGTTCATTTAAAAAGTGAAGTTTAAAAGAAAAGTGATTTAGAGAGAGGTTTAGTAAAATATGATTAATTGTATTAATAAAAGAGTTAATTTGTAGTAGATTTAGTTGTGGTTAAGTATTAAATATTAAATTATTTTGAGCATATTGTGAGATTTGTTTGAACTAGTTAGGTGTACATTCTTTAATTAGTTTGTTTGTATAAAAATAGATATTATTCTATAATAAAAGATATTTGTTATTAGCTATAGTAATTTGTTCGATAAAAAAAATTTATTATTTTTAAGACTACTAGTGATTAAACTATATGAGTTTGTAGAAAGAATTTTATAGATTAAAGAAGAATTTTTTGAAATTGTTGAGGGATATATAGAAATTTGTGAAAGGTTAGATGAGTAATATTGTTTTTTGATAGTTGTAAAAGATGAAATATTATAGTGTAGTTTTGTGTTTTGTATATATAAGTATTTAATAGATTTACAGTTATTTTTGGATACTATATTTTTGATAGCTAGAATTTAATTTGAGAGATTCTAATTCTTTTAAGAAGTGAATATGTTGTAAAAATATGTTTAATATTTGAAATATTTACTTTTTAAATAATATTGTTAAGTGTTAGAAGATTAAAAGAAAATGAGTTTGCTAATACAATATTATTAGTATTTTTTGCTAGAAAAAGCATTTTTTTGGTTTGAATTATAAGAAAATGAGAAAGTTTTGTTTGTATAGTTTTGTGAATAGAGACTATTTAGAGTAAATATTCTAAGGAAAGTTGAAGTTGAGATTAAATAGTGAAGAGATTTGTGATAGTAAAAGTTTTTTAAATTTGATTAATGAAAAAAAGTTTTCAATTTTGTTATAAATTGTTTCAAGAAGTAGTTTGGTTAAGCCTTTTCTATCATAGAATATGCTAAGATATTTTATAATTTCTTCAAGTTTTCTAGATATAATAGTTTGGTTTCTATATGTAAGTGGTATAGTTGGTTGTAATTTTAAGGATTTGGGTTTAATATATAGTAGATCAGATTTAGATAAATTAATAGTTAGATTGTTGAGTTTATATAATACTAATATATCATTAAATATATTTTGTATTGTTTCTTAGTTTTCACAGTGCTATACAATATTATCTATATATATTAGTAAAGGAATAGTAATAGTAGATAGAGTAGTATTTGAGATAAGTTTGAGAGGAGATTGATTAGAGATTTTTAGGAGTTAGTTTTAATATTTTTGTAAAATAAAAATAAGAATTAGATCATAATAGATTTTTAAGAGTAGAGATAAGTATGTTTCTTCTTGTTTAATACCAAAGTTCAGTTAAACAGAAGCAGTAAAACCATATTCTATAATAATTTTTACTAGTTGGGAAATATGTAGTTCAGTAATAAAGTTTATATTTTAGTTAGAATACCTATTTTTTTGTATGTTTCCTGAAGTCAAGAGATATTTATTTTGTTAAATGCTTTAGACTATCTTGAAATAAAATCTAAGCTTCTTTGTTTTAGGATATATAGTGTTCTATTATATTGTGTAGTATTTGAATTGATATATGTATTATTTATTTTTGGTTCTAACAAAGTTTAAGTTAGAGAGAAGATTGTTTAATATAATAATTTTATCAAGTCATTTAATAAATATTTTGGTTAGAGTTTTTTTGAATAATTCAATAATAGAGATTAGTCTAACTTAGTTGAGAGTAACATTACTAAATTTTTTTAGAGGCTATATAGTGATATATAGCCAATAATCAATATTAATCAATTAATATAAATCAATATATAATAATAAATTTGTTATATATCGATTTATATTAATATAAATAAAAATTACTAATAATTAAAAGTGATAATAATTATTTTCAATATAAATTAATAATTAAATAGCGATTAAAATTGATTAAATATAAATTTTCAAATATTATCAATTAAAAATTAATCAATTAAAATCAATTATACAAATAAACAATTTATAATGATATAGATAATCAAAAATATATATCAATTAATTGTTATAAATCAATTAGTTTGCTATGTTATATTTATAATTAAATATATATAATATTTCATTATATTAAGTAATTTATATATATAATAAATTAATACTCGTAATTTATTTTCTTTTGCTTTAAATAATTTTATTAGATCATAAAACTATTTACTAAATAATTGTTTGCTTTATCAAATCTTAGAACTATATATACTGTTTTATCTATACTATCTATTAGAATACAACTATAATATTTAATCAATTTTAATCTCTAGTATCCCCATAACTCACTATATTTCTTATACCAATAAACATGAATGAATTCAATTAGTTTACTATTTATAGCTGAATAAAACTTGAATATTAGTAGCACCTTAGATAAAAAAAATTTTGTTAGTATATATTAATATATTACAGCTCAAGTATATTTGAAATTTCTCAAAGCTATAGCAGTAGGTATTTTAATTTAAGAAATTTCAAATCTATTTATACTATTTAATTAATGGCATATCTATAAACATTTTAATAAAATAATAAATTTATTGATATATACGAAGTCATACTAATTGATTTTATTTTTATTGTCTTTGCTACTAACTATAATATTTGAAAATAATAGTTCTCTATAGAAGTTTGATATAGTATGAATTATGTCTGTACTTTTTAAAGCTGCAGAAGAGAATAATTCTAATTGATGATTATTGTTTATACAAGTAGCTAATTTATTTTTAAAAAATTTATTAAGACTAATTAGCAAAGTATTAATTCTTCTACTTGTAATTAATTCAAATTATTTTTGTTGCTATTAATAAAATTATTCAAGTCTTCTAATTTTATTGAGTATAATAGTTTGATAAACCTTCTGGCTTATCAATATTTCTTAGAAGCTTTATATTCTGTTAATTTTCATCATCTAACCTATTAAATATTAATATTAGTATTAATTATCTAAATTTTAATTAGCAATATATAAATAAATTTATATTTACTGTTTTTAATATTTGTTCTATATAATTTTCTTATTAGATATTCGATAAGGATTTTTACATAATTTTTATAAAAGGTCTCATATATCTCTGTTGTCATACTATTTATTGCTCTATATTCTTTTATTGCAAGTACTAAATAATAATACTAAAATCTAATAACTACAAATCAACTCAAATTTCTTTCTTAAATCTTTCTATATACTTGCAACTATGAACTATCA
>CAJVPM010000845.1:0-14498 GCA_910592325.1 Scutellospora calospora
GGAAAAAAAATCGGCATATGAAAAGATCAGTGAAATAGATACGAGTACGTCCTGAGTACAGAAGGATCAATAAAACAGGTGCAAGTAAGTTCATTATATAAGGTCGTATAACAATACCAATCTGGCTTGGCAGCTAACTAGATTTGAGAGGATCTGTCTCATGTGATATCCAGTGACAAAGCAAGCAATACCAAGTAACAGATTTGGAAGGATCTACTTCATATGATATCTGAAGATACAGATGACTAACTTAGTAGAAGGCTACAGTAGGAACTGAGTTTGTATGAACATCGAACAAAGGTATATGCAAGCTAGATTGGGATATAGTGTAGCATAGTTAAGTACCACAGTACCCATAGATTAGGAAGTTGGAGAAGGAGTACTTGAGATGGGTCTAGACTTCGAATCTTAAAGTTTGTGAATACATGTTAGCTCAGGTATCTTCCTAGAGAAGTAGCACAGGGTTAGGCAAACTTGGTAAAACAAGAATAGAATATGAGTAAGTGTCATAGGGCTAGAGGGTTTAAATAGGTAATCTTCAAATAGATTTCAGATATAGCAGCTAGTGTAAAACCTTCGAGCAGACTACTTAAATTAGACAATTTAAAGTTATACGTGTAGCTAGTTGTACTTTCACAATATGTAATCATTTACTCACTATTAATACCAATAAAAGTTTAGCTGATGCTATGTTGTATCAATAAAAAAAAAAAAAAAAAAAATTCTATAGATATTATGATTTAGCATAATACTATTTAAAATACTTCATAAGAGGTTAGATTTGTGTTTGGCTGTAGTTAAGTATATAGAGAGAATTTGTTCACAGGTTGTTTTTGACAAAACAATATTGTGAATTTGGTATTCAATAGTTAGAATAATAACTGTATTTATAATATAAGCAACTTGTTTGTTAGTTATTTGTTTAGTTTTGAGTATATTTATAAGGTTTTGTTTTCTTGAGTAATGAGTTTAACTTGTTGAGTTTGTTGGTAACTAGATAAAAACTAGTATCCTAAAAATTTAAAAGATGTATTTTTAGGTTGTAGAAAAATTGTTTGTTGAATAAAGTTAATAAATAATAGATTTTTTGAATTGGTGCTAAGAATAGACTTAAGTAGGTTGATTTTTAGATTAGCTATTTTGAAAAAAGATGAAGCTAGTTCTAAAATTTGCTCAAGTTTATTTTTTGAGAATACTATTCATAGTGTATTATCTATAAATACAAGAACAGATGTTGATATTTGGAGTTGGTTTGTTCTTTTTGTTTTAAGGTCTGTGATTTAGAAAACTTCCAAATTGTAGCCTTTATATATTTTGGCAATTTGAGTAATTAAAGAGTCATAGTATATACACTATAGGAGAGGTGTAATTATTTCTTATTGGTCGATTCCATTTTTAACTGTATAAGTTTGAGTAAGTCCAAAGTTAGTAATAATTTTGTTAGAGTAGTTCAAGAGTAGATCAAGTATAATTTGGGTAAGTTGAAGTGAGAGTTGAATTTTTTCAAATGCTTTTTAAAGTAGATATATATTAACTAAGTCATATGCTTTGCTTATATTCTGTGATAATAGCTAAAGCTCTTTGTTATTATAGTATGAATCTTCTATTATATTATTAAAAATATAAATTAGAGTAAAGGTGCTATTTTCTAGAAAAGCTATATAGTTAATTAGTGATAAAATTTGCTTAAACATTAGAGCAATGCTAAGGCAGTTTGTAAGAATTTTTGTATAAAGTTTTTTGATATGTTCAATTAGACTTATTGGTCAAGTATTATACAAGTTATTATTAAATACTAGTTTTTTTGAGATTAGAAAAATATAGCATATTTTCCATTGTTTTAATATTGTTTGATGTATTAGGCATCTGTTAAGCAAGATTGTAATTGTTTGTAAGAATAGATTGTCTACATGTTTAATCATTTCATAGCTAATGTCCAATAGACTATATGTTTTGTTATTAGAAAAGTTTTAGAGAGTTTGAGTAATTTCTTTAATTATAATAGTATTAGAAATATTATTATAATGAGAAGAGTTAATTGAAGAAATAGATTCATAGCAATTTTTCTAAGTTGAATTAAAGATTTGTTGATTAATAGATTGAGTTTAGTCTATTAGTTAAAATAATTTCTGATTTGTTCTTTAATAAATTTGGAATCAGTTATTAGGTCTGTGTTTGTTTTGAAGTTTTGAAAAGAGACATAATCAGTATGTCTATTAAAGATACTATTAATCATTTTAGTTAGTTGTGTTTAGAGAGTTAAACATTATTTTTTTTTTTTTTTTTTCTGTTTAAAAGGAGCTTACTTTGCTAAAAGTATTTTATTAATTTATTAGTACAGAGTCACAACATGAGTAATCTCTGCTATTATAGTTACATAAAGAATGTACAACTAGCTATACATATAATTTTAGTTATTGTCTATTTTAAGTAGTCCGCTATACAGACATTAGATTATCAAAGTAGTTCTACATAAGCTACTATATCTGTAACTTGCTTGTGAATTACCTGTTTAAACACTTTGTTCAATGTTACTGTTACATACAATCTTAAATTAATATTACTACAACACCTAACCATTTAAGCTAGCTAGCTTGTTATAGATCATCTACAAATCAGCTTAGATCCTCTTAAGAATACATTATACTCAACATATTATGAGTATCTGCAGAGCCAGTTAACCTCATAAGCAAATCTACTAGAGTGTTCTATGCCTATTTTATAGATTCTACCTAGATTAGACTCTTGTCAATTTTCATACAAACCTAGTTCCTTTTATAGCTCTTCACTAGTTTAGTCCTTCAAGATTTCCAAGATATTTTATGAAGCAGATCTTTCCAAATCTAGTTAATCACTAAGCCAAGTTAGTACTGCTAGCCTTTTTGTGTATTAAACAGACTTACTTGCATCTGTTCAATCTACAATATATATATACAAACTTCTTTACTAAATCAAGTATTAACCAAATTGACTGTTAAAATTCGTACTATTTCATCTAACTCTAAACATCATTTTTCTGTTGCTATATTAATTTGTTATCAAAAATATAATAAGTTTTTTATTTCTTGAGCTTTATATAAAGTTTTTCAATGTATTTGTAGATTATTAAGCTATGTTAGAATTTCATCATTATTAGTAGAAAAGTTGTGAATATTTAGATTTTGTTGTTGATTAATTAAGTTAATCAAAAAAGAATATTAGTTAGGATTGAAAGGTTGTTATTATAGGCATATTTGACTTAGCAAATAGTTTGTTCTATTAATTTTAAAGCTTGATAAAGTTGTATAGCTTTTTGTATATGAGTATAGTAGAAGTTCTGAAATTTAATTTTTTTGTTAGGTATTATTTTAAGAGTAGCAAACATAATACTTATCTGAATTTTGTACTAATATGTTTTGAGAGAATTGCTAGTATTCATATCAAGTAGAATATTATTCTGATTAAGGTAATAGTTAACTTAATTAGTAAATTCTTCCTAGGTTTTTTTGTTCATAGAGCTATAATCAAAGATCTTTTAATTTGCTTTAAATTTTTGTTTATGATTTAAGTTAGTATAGAGAATAATCATGAAGATACAAGTATCATATAGTCACTTTGTGTAAATATTAATAGATCCTCTAAATCAAACTTTTGAAGATATAGTATAATAGATTTATAGCACTATATATAGTTAATTCTAGTTTGTAATTAGTTATTGTGTCATATATAGGATGTATTAGATATGTAGTTAGCAAAATCATATAAGTTGTTACCTGTAAAGAAGTTAACAAGTCTGGATTTTGAACTTGTTGTATTTGTTGTAGAGATATCTATATTAAAATCACCAAGTACTATTAGATAAAGTTGTTGACTAAATACTTGTTATATCTATTAGTTGACTTTAGTTTGTGTTGAGTTTCTTTATAATATATTAGTAGAAGATAGATATACTAAAATTATTCTAAATTTAAAATTAAGTTTAAAGAAAAGGTTAATAGAAATTATATTTTATTCATGTTTAAAGATTTTGTGAATATAATGTCAAGTTATTTGAGAGCATAATTCTAGTTTCTTCTACTAAAGAAGTAGAATTTAATAGATAGTATGTGAAGTATTGAGTATTAAAATATTTTAATTTAGAATTAGTGAGTTTAGTTTTTGTTAAACTAATAATATTGTAGTTGTAAGAGAAACAGAAATCTTTCTATAGTTGTTTTTTAAAAGTATTGTTATATTCTCTAATATTATAAGTTACAATATTAAGAGAAAGTGGATTATTAGTATTGTAAGTATTAGTATTAGTAGTTGTTTGTAAGTAAGAGATATTTGAGAGTTTGTTGAGTTAGAGATATTTAAGTTATCATCGAAATTAGAAATTATTAAATTTGTAAAAGTTCTAAGAGAAGTATTGTAGTATTAGAGAAGAGTGAAGAGATTTAGTGGTATATAGTTTAAGAGAATATTGTCATTACAAGAAAGATATATATGAGCTTCATTGAGTTGTTTATTAATAAAAAATCTTGTTAGTTTTGTAAATTTTTTCTCTTTTAGATATTTTATGAAAGATTTGATAGTTTGGTCAGTTTTTAGTAAATCCATATTGTAGAATTTTAGAAAGATATTGTAGCAAGTTAGTGCTTCAAAAGGTTCTAGGAATATTAGAATTAGAAACACTAAGAGGAAGGTCTGGTGATCTTAGTGTAGTAGTTAGGTTTTCAGACCGCCATGTAAGAGGTCTGGGGTTCAAATCCTACTGTCGACGAGTTTAAATAATTACTCAGACCTTAGTATCCAACTTACAGTAAACCCTGTTCGTTTCTGGGCATTGTAACCCTATAAATTACGTTGCACCAATATCAATCAGATATTGGAAGTATGACGCAATGTTCGAGTAACATTGCATGAATAAATCTTGATAGGATCTATGAGCAGAGGACCTGTATGGTAGAAATCCTGAATTAGGTGAAGTAGTACAGATTTCAATAGTCAAACCAGTTAACATTTGATCTAGTGAAAAACCTGAGTACAGAAGATGTGAGATCGATAGGTGCGAGTAAGTCCACTATGTAATACAGCCTGGTGCCTTGCATTAGCAGCAATACCAACTTGGCTTGGCGGCTAACTAGATTGGGAGAATCTACCTCGTGAAACATCAGAAATCTCAGAGGACTATATCTGGTGGAGAGCCATAGTAGAAACTGGGTTTGTACGAATATCTAATAAAGGTATATGCTAGCTTAATTGGGATATAGCACAGTATAGTTGGGGTATTCCGCAGGCCTCTCCTGATGAGGACAAAAGGGTACCTTGAGATAGAGCTCTCCTAATAATGGAAACTGAGGCGCAAGGTCGATCTGAGTGGTCCTCTATGAGGTAGCACAAGATTGTGCAGGTTTAAGACTAATTAGGTTAAATGTTAGAGATGACAGTATGCCAGAGAGTTTAAAATAGAGTATCCGCAAGGGAATACTAGGTATGGCAATTAGTAGGTAACTTCTAGGCAGAACTTTTAAATAGACAATGATTAAAGTTGTACGTATGACCAATTGTACTCTCACTTATCAATGTAAACTTACAAACAACTTAATAAAAATTAACTAGTATCGAGGCCCTGTTGTAACAATAAAAAAAAAAAAAAAAAAAAAAGAAACACTAAGAGGTCTTCTATATATATACTTACCATATGCTCAGTTTTTATAGCTATGCTGAACTTAAAAGTCTGCTTTGTATATTAAGTCCAACTATTATTTATTTGAGTTGCTACATATTCTTTTTCTATTTTTTCTAGTACTAGATATACTTTTTTATATATAATTAGATGATTAGTTGTTTCATTTTCTTTACTACATCTTTTGCATAGACTATTTTTGTAAAGTTGTAGTTTTTAGCTATTTAGAACTTTAATTGTTAGAAAAAGATTTTTAATACATTTGATTTTAAACAGATATAGATAATTTATTTCAGAGTTTTAGAATTAACTATAGCAACTTTTTAGTATTTCTTTGAATACTTTTTAGTTTTGTTTTTGTATCTTTATTTAGTATTCTTCATTATTTTTTTTCTTTAGTTATATCTATTCTGCTTTGGATATTGTTTGAACTATTTTTTTAACAAATGCTTTTAGCAGAGTTTTAAGATTTAGTCTTTTCTATTCTGAAATATACTTTATACTACTATTACTAATATTTTTTTTTTTTCTTTAACAGTCATATCATGAACTTTATTAAGTTGTTAACTATGGCTATAACCAAGTTACATATGATTTACAAAATCTACTTAATTTCTTAAGCCTGACATCATTCAGCTACTTTTAGAGTACTCAGGTATAATCTGTCATACTAGCCAAATAGCTAGAACAATTTGTCTAACTAATTTAAAGAAAACTCCACTATTCTATATCACCTTCTTTAATTCCTTTTTTAACTGTATCCTCCACTAAAGCTATTATCCAACTTTTTTTCTTTCCTTTTTTCTTTTTTTTCTTCATGAGTACCTTTTTCCTTTCTTCATCTGCTCAGGTTCTCACTTTAGGAATTGTCTCTTTGGTTTTGTTCCTTTTGAGCTTTGTTGTAATTCTTTCTCTTTTTCTTAAAGAATTACCTTTTTATAACGCTAATTCTATATAACTTCTGCAAAGCTTCTTTGAGTTATAAAGAAAATACTATCTAGCCAGGTTCTCATAACACTTTTTTCCTATGCTAATACTTCTATGTCTTTTGCTATTTTCTTTTTTTCAAGTCTAATAACTAGCTCTTTCATTCTTTAGTATCAACTTTTTTATTTTTCAAAAAGATGATCTTTCTGATCTTCAGTAGCAAGTTTAGACAGTAGTTTTCTTTAGGTCTAAGCTTGCTAATACTTTCTACTACTGCTTTTTCAATTTTTTTCATGAGTCTTATAGAGCTGAACATCTAAAAAGATGATTGAAGTTTTTAGATATTTCTTTTTTGCATAGAACATAATAGTTACTTTTATAGAAATTTGGTTTTCGTTTCTTCAATTTGCTAAGTATTAGAAGGCTATTCATCAGACATTTGATCTGTATAATAAGGTACTTGCTATCTTTTATCAACAGGCAGTTAACTCCTCTTTGTTTCTTAATTCTCTGCTATAGTCTTTTCCAATTATACTTTAGCATTTCTGCAAGCTCATCTTTCTTTTGGTATGCTCACTCTGCATCATTATATCTTTTTGTTAGCTTGGTTATAAGGTGTTTAACTGAGCTCTCAATTCTATTTAATTTCTATGCTATATCATAGTTAAAGTTTTCACTTTTAACTAAATCAAGGTTTAGAGTTATATATGACTCTCTGCTTTCCTTTGCTAGTTAGTCTGCTTCATTATTCCATTTGTTATCTGCATGACTTCTAACTTTCTTGAGCTCTAACTTAATACCTTTCTGCCTAACAAGTAATACAATTTTTTCTAGGATTATTCTGTTATCTATTCTAATCTATTTGCTATATTGTTCAGTTTCGCAAGCTTTAGATATACTTTCTATTGCTTGCTCACTATCAGTAAGAACCCTAACTATCGTATTATATTGCATTACTAGTAAAACTAGCTAAATCCCTACTAATTCTGCTTTAGTTAATGATGATTAGTTAACAACTCTTAAGTTTACTATACTAATTATACTACTTTCTATCTGATCTATTCCTACACATTCTACTCCCATATTTTCTCTATCTATTCCTTTACCTAAAGAGCTATCTGTGTTGAATTCCAATACCTTTTTACCTCTTGTCTTTATTGCTTTTGCTTACTCTTTTAATAAAATTGTGAAGTTT
Organism: Scutellospora calospora; assembly: GCA_910592325.1. Classification (NCBI taxonomy): domain Eukaryota; kingdom Fungi; phylum Glomeromycota; class Glomeromycetes; order Diversisporales; family Gigasporaceae; genus Scutellospora; species Scutellospora calospora. The sequence goes on from CAJVPM010000845.1 coordinate 7,770, forward strand.
ATATCAAAATTTTGTGCTTCTATTATTTCAAGTTCACATTCTTCTATAACTCTTAAACCTGTGAGAAGCTACTTGTTTATTACAATTTCTTGATAGTCTCTATTTGTGATAATTGATTTCAGTGCAAAGTCTATTATTTTCATTTTTCTATTTAAGCAATTTTTCAGAATTACTACTAAAACCTTCTTCTTTAGCTACTAGCCTCTATACTCTTGGTATGCTTTTTCTTTATTATCTAAGCAACCCTTACACTTCTCTATTTCTTCTCACATTTCTATATTTTCTTTGTTTTTCCAATACTCTATTAGAAAGCTCCTTTTTTTTTTTCTTTTGTACTCTTCTTATCTTTCTGCTTTTACTTTGCGTATTCTCATAGACAATCTATTCACATTTTTTTTGTCCAGAGAAACATTTTTGAGCAAATTTCATACTCCTAGAGTATTCTTCATATCTGTTTTGAACTTATCTTTAACCTTTCTACTTTCTTTGCTATTTAGTACTTTCTCTTCTATTTCTTTATACCAATTCATTTTTTTGCTTTTTTTGAATCTTTTTTTGGAAGTTTTTAGCTATTGCTACTTTAATAGGTATGAGCCTTCTATATTTAGAATCTGCTCTAATATCCATATATCGAGATCACTAAGTACTTTTGCTACTTTGATGAATATTTCTGTTTTCATTAGATTTTTAATTGGTATCCTACTTGATTCAACTACTCAATTTACTCAATTAGTCACTATTTCTAGTCCTATATTTAGATTGTTCTAAATAATTTGACCTGCTAGATTATTCTTGAGTAGTTTCTTCTCATCATCTTTTAACTTTTCAGCTCAGATACTATTTGAACAATGAGTAATTTGTTGTCTTTGCCTTATTCTAATCTCTGTAATACTCTTAACCTTACAATTCTTATTTAGTCTATTCATAAGACTCAAAGTTTGCTTAATCTTTAGTATATTTCATAACGTACGCATATTAAGAATCCCACTATGAGATATTATAAAGTTTAGAAGTGTCCTTGTTAAGCCTAGTTTGTTTTTAGCTATCATCATGTATGGTTGCTGAATTTTTTCATATTCATCTTTGGTCAAAAAGATATTCTGTAACATATATTCTAGCTTTGGTATTAGACATATATTGTTAATATACAATATTTAGCTTGTTGAGACTATCTTTTTTCTGATCGTGTTTGCAAAAAGTCTTACTGTTTACTTAGTTTTAGATATAATCTGTTTTTTGCCTACTTTTTGTCCTATTCAAATTCCTAGAAATCTAATTGCTTCTTTTTCTCTAGTTGTATAGACCTCTTGTCTGTCTACTATGATTTTGTATTTATCTTTCTGTATTCTGAAATTTATTGCAATAAGTTTAGATTTGAATAGATTTATCTAATATCATTAATCTTAAAGAAATCTTCTGCAATTTGAATAATTTCTTCAAGCTGTTCTTTGGAACTTGCTATCTATATAGTATTATTTGTGAAAACAACTATAGCTTGTCTTATTCTTTGGGTCTTCATCTCATTTCTTTCAAGATTTTCTCTCTAGGAGACTTCCATTTCATATCTAAGCTAGGAATTTCTCTTGATTTTGGTTAGCAGAAGATCATAAAAAATTCTCCAAATTAGAGATGAAATTACTTCTCCTTGTTCTATTCCATCTTCTGCTTCTATTGATTCTGTAAGACCTATTGCAGTAATTATTCTAGTCTGTTATTTGTCGAACAAATTTAGTATAAAATCTTGCTCTATTGCTGTTATCTTTATTCTTTACAATACTAGTTTTAAAGAGTTCAGACTTACGAAGTCAAATACTTTTTTCATATCTTGTAGCATAATCCAGAGCTCTTTGTCTTTTTCTTTCACTTCTTCTATTATCATACTCAAGATATGAATTAGACTTTCTGTTGAGCTTCCTATTAGCCTTGCAAAGTTTGACCCTTCTAGTATATTGTTCTCTCTTATTATTCTTTTTAATCTAGTTGTAAAAACTTTAGTTACACACTTTCTAAATATTTCTGAAAGTGCTATTAGCCTTATATTACTTAAGTTATACTGCTAGTCTACATCTTTAGGTATTGGGTAAGTCTGTTCAATTTTTTACTTAAGCAGAATTCTTTCTACTTTTAGACATTCACTAGCAAAATTTCTAAAAGCTACTTGTGTTTCTGTACTTGCTCATTTAATTAGAATATATCTAATTTCTAATAATCATGGTGCTATACTTGTTTTAAACTTTTGTAGTATTGAGTTCTATTTTTTTTCAGTTATTCTACTGCTCAAATCTTTGTAGTAGCTTTTCTTAATTCTTATTATTGGTTTGTATACTTCTTTCTAACTGTATGTGAATTCTTCTTGTTTTAAGTTCCTTTTTTTGACCTGCTTTTTAAAATGCTTAGCTATTCTCCAAAAGACTTTTTTGGGTTTATTATAGAGCTCTCTAACTTCTTTTTCATCTAAGAGTAGTCTATCAATTACTATTTTCTTGAAAGCTTTTCTAGCAGACTATTTATCATTCTTCTTTAGTTATCTTGTATTATTTCGTATCTGCGGTCTACATGTTCTCTTATTTCTAATCTGCTTGCTAAACTGTTCTCTGCTACTAGTTTGCTTTTAAGTACTGACCACTATCTTGTAAGCTCTTTATATAGCTGATCATTTCAAAGAGTTTCTAATATTACTATACTTAGCTCTGTTTTTTCATTTATCTTTCTCACTTTTTGTTCGATTTCTAATTGTCTTTCTTCAGTTCTGCTAGTCCCTTTTTCCTTTTGTATTTTTTAACTAGTTTTCTTATCGAGTTTATTGCAGTTTGCAATTTTGAGTAGATTTTTTTTAGAACTTTGTTACAACCTAAGTTTAGCACTTTCTTACAAAGAATTTTATCCTCTGCTACTTGTTTAATGCTGTTGCTTATAATATCCTATTCTTTGTTCAAATCTATAATATCTATAGATTCTTTGCTACTTTTTTCAGGTTGTTCTCTTGACTATAGCTTCTTATTCAGCTTCTTTTTGAGCAAGTTCTGTAGCTTGTTTTAGAAGTCATTCTAATTTTCCTCTGTTGTTTTGTCATATAAGAAAATTGTTCTCTTTATACCTTTTCTTTTAAGTTGCACCAAATTGTCTTTAAAATCTAGGTAGTTTAAAAGTATTTCTGCTACTACTAAATTATGATCACTACCTGTTTCTAACTTTATTTCTTCAATTACAGTTGGCACTCTTTATTTACAATTAAATAGTAATTTATAGAGAATATTTTAAGTATTTACATAAAGTTTTTTTCTCTAACGATCTATTTGTTTTATACATTTTGTGAAGACTTTGAATTTCTTTAGAAATCTGATTTTTAATGATTGTTAAAAGTGTAGAAATAGAAAAAGTAGTATTACCCCATTTAAATGAGGCATAGCAGTACCAAAGTTCATAAATTGTTGTGATGTAAAGCTAGTTCAGTGCTTGCTTTTGAGAAGAGTTTTATGCACTTGATCCAGAGAACATTTCTTTAAGAGTTGAAGGGTAGTTGATTAATTCATTAGTATTAAAAAATCTATATACTGCTTCCCAAATTTTTTTACTTAAGCTGCAGTCTATAGCGAAGTGTTCTGGTGTTTGGGGTTTCTCAGTACACCAAAGGCAGAATTCTGCTTCTAGTAATTCTATATATTTGAGTCTATAACTAAGGGGAAGTGACCTGTGGTAGAGGTGTCAGTATATATCTTTTTTCTTGTTTATGATTGTTTTTGTAGATAGCCAATTTGATGCTAGTAGGTCTGATATTGTATGTTCTTAAGAGGATGTAGGTTCTATTTTTTGAAATATTCGCAGAACTTTGTTTACTGTAATTTCAAATCCTTTAAAGTCTCTTAGCCTAATTTCTTCTTTGTTCTAAAGCTAGTTTGTACTAGCTAAGATTTTTCCTTCTGCTCTTTTCCAGGCTAGAAGAAAGAGTTTTTACTCCATAGGTCAAGCTTTGGATCGAATATTGTCAGTTGTTAATACTTGTAAAAGTGAAATATCTCTTTTATCTCTGAGAATTGTACTAATTTTGTTTCTTTCATACTTAGCCCAAAAGTGCTCAGATAAAAGTAGTTTAAGCTAGACTGTTATTAGCCATGCATCTAGCATATCTTTAATTATAGGAGTCTGTAGACCAAGGTGCTCGTATGGTTGTTGAAAGACTAAGTATCTCAGAAGCATGCGAGAGTTACTCTTGATCTATAAAGAAATTAGTCTATTTATTTCTGATACCTGTTTCCTATTTGGTGAGAGAAGGTATGCTGTGTACCAGATTTTTGAGAGTATAAGAGATTTGGCAAGCAGAATTTTCCCTTTAAAAGATAAATTTCTATTTGCAAGTTTATCGAGTGAAGCCTTAAGATTATTTATAGTAGATAATCAAAGATTCTTTTTTGGAAGACCACTTGGGTAAATACTATAACCTAGTGTTGTAATAAGTTCATTCTCTTTGACTATATGTAGTTGGTTTGACTGTAGTAATTCTACTCTAGATGCTATTGCTATAAGAGAAGCAAGTTTTGTTTTGGTTTTGTTAATTTTTGCATTAGAAGCCTGCTCGTAAGTTTCTAGAAGTTTAAAAGTATATTCCCAGTCTGAGAGAAAGCTAATTCCTATTGTAAGGTCATCTGCATAGGCTATAAGTTTGAAAGACTGATAATCTAGTTTAATACCCTGTAGATTATTTTTTAAATTAAGTAGCAAAGGTTTGAAAGCAAGTATGTACAGGAGAGGTGAGAGTGGATCTCCTTGTCTTACTTCTCTTTCTATTCTAAAAGCCTTTGATAGTTTCCCTGTTTCAAGAATATGGCTTCTTGATTTGTAAAAAGGTTTTTGACTATTGAGATAAACTTTTTATCGAAGTTCATTTTCTCTAATACTAGTTCTAGAAACTCATAACTTATGTGATCGAATGCTTTTTGTTGATCCAAGAATAGCATCTAATGTTGTTTAGTATTGTCTTATTGACTTTTTAGAGTTGTAATAATATCCATTGCAGCATCTGATATTGATCTGTTTTTTATGAAGCCTTGTTGTTGTGAAGAGATTACTTCTTGGCATATTGCATTTAGTCTGTTTGCTAAAATTTTCATAAAAATTTTAGCATTGCTATTTACTAAAAAAATTGGTCTCCAATTGTTTAGATTTTCCAAATCTAAAGATTTTTTCGGAATAAGTATAATTAGGTTTTTACACTATGATTTGAGTAAAAGACCTGAGAAAAGTACTTAATTAAAAAGGTTGTGTAATAGAGGAGTAATTACTTCCTCTGTAAGCTTATAGAACTCGTAAGTAAGACTATTAGAGCTAGGAGACTTGTTGTTTAGAAAGCTTCTGATTGTATTCCTTATTTCTTCAAAAGAGATTTTTTGTATTAGCAAAGAGTTCAGTGATCCTGTAACTTGTAGAGCTTCTTTAATAATTTCGTTCGCAGCAGCTAAGTTAATCTCTTCTTTTTTATAGATTTTTGAGTATTCTTCTCTAATATAAGAGAGAGTACTATTCTTGTTCTGAGTTGTATTTGCAGGATTTTTAATTTCACTAAGTGCTGAGCAAGATTTTCTGGATCTATATTTCGAAAAGAAATATTTAGTTGATTTTTTTCCTTGCTCTATCTATTTCGTTTTGAAGTGGAGTTGCTATTTTTCTACTAAAAGGGTAAGTTCTTCCTGCAATTTGGCATTAAGATTGTCTGCTTGAGCAGAAAGGTGTATATTTGCAGAGTTTTCAGCAAGTTTTTTGTTTATCTGAGTAATTTGTTTGTTAAGTATTGAAATTTTGCTTTCTAGAGGTTTCAGCTTTTTGAAAGCCTTAATGATTGATTGGTATATATTTTGCATAAATCCCAGTTGTCTGCATTCTTATTTTCTTGTATTTCTTCTATTATTTCTTTTTTTAGTCTCTCGTTTTGGAAGCAGTTTTTATCAAATTTCCACAGAGGAGACTTGTTTGTATTTGGTATAAACTTTAATATGCATTCTACTAGAAGGTGGTCAGAGTTACCAAATTTAGTATTGGTCTCATGAATAGAGTGTGCATAGTTTTTATCTACGAAAATATAGTCTAAGTGAGTTGCTATTATTCTGTTTTCTCTTGTTTTTTAAAATAAAGTATGGAATAGCTTGTTAGTTGCAAGCTCTGAAGAGTCAATAAAGTTTTTTGTAAGGTCTTTAAATTGAGCTCTAGTTGGATCATGCTGTGCTAAAGACTCACTGATTCTATCATATTCAGGGTATAAATTAGTATTAAAGTCTCCTGTGATAATATTTATCATATTATCTTTTACTCGAGGTGACCAGTTGTTGAAAAAAATAGATCGTTCACTTTGACTAGGAGATGCATAGATATTTGTAAGCTAAAAAGATAAATCTTTGTAGCTGAAATTTGTAATTATAACTCTGTCGTTTGCTTCTACTTTAGAGCTTTGAAACGTTATATTCTTATTGCCTGCTAATATAGCTGTCTTGTTTGACCATATTGAGTCAAAAGTCTATTGTTGTTATAAAAAGGTTTATGTATCTTTGTTATTGAGATTTGTTTCTTGAAGCATTATAATATCTAGATTATAAGACTTAAGAAGAGTAAAAGTATTTCTTTGTTTCTGTTGATTGTTTAGTCCTTTAATATTTAGAGTTCTAATTTTTATCTTTGAGTTTTTAAGCATAAGAGTTGATTTGAGGTAAAATTTTAGATCTGCATACTTTGGCTCTCATT
>CAJVPM010000846.1:0-14488 GCA_910592325.1 Scutellospora calospora
TCGCTCTTTAAAGCACGGGATCCCTATAATTGGCAGGGATCTACTTAGCCGTGAAATTAAGCTGCGGCTAAGTTATGCAGGTCCGGAAAATAAACCCGGAACCCAAATTTCCCATGTGACACTAGGAAAAAGATCTTTTATCTGATTCAGCCCTTCTGATCGACATATCATTTTAATAAAACGGCTTAAACATGAGTGCCTAGAAAAAAGATATTTTATCTGATTCAGCCCTTCTGATCGACATATCGGGCGTTCAATTATTTAACGAATTATTATATAATTGAAAGCCAATAATATACTTAAATAACAAGATCCTTGACAGCACTCCTATCGTATTTGCATAATTTATCATCACTATGAATGTATTAAAACGTTTAAAATCAGTTTTAAACCATACAAACAAGATTTTTAAAAATGATTCACTAAATGACCCCGAACCTGAACCTATATCTGACAATGATGATGAAATAATGAAAACTGAAAACCAATGGCTACATTCAACCTATAAAAACTTTCTACAATACGCCCTTCCTAAATTACCTTTTATCTGTTGAGAACCTTTTAAATTCTTTTGGCATAACCTTGCTAAAATTAAGCATAAGATTATCGAAGTAAACCAATTAGAGGAAGAAATTAATGAAGATAGAATTAAACATGCTAGAAAAGTTAAAGCTCCTAAATTTCAATACCTTAAAAACCTAGAAAAAATCGATTTTTCAGAATTTGAAAAAGAACAATCTAAAGAGCTTAACTCACAATATGCTAAAAATCTTAAAATGCATGTAGATAAACTCTATAAAGACCACATAGAAAACCTAACCAACTTTGTTAATTCAATAGGTAACGAAGGACATCAAATTCAAGAAACAATAGAATTTCCTTTCAAAATAAGCCTATACAATAATCCTTTCTCTGAAGCCCAAACTTTATTCAATAATCTTTATGCTGAAGGCCTAATCGTACTAAACAATTGTTTAGAAAAAACAGAGAAAAAAAGAATTGAAAAACTCTCAAAAAATAAACAAGGAATACAAGAAACTCTAGGAGACGTTATTACTGAAAGAATAAAAGCACAAATTGGAGTTTTTTTAAGCAAAAACAACTTAAAAACTATGGAGGATTTAGATAAAAAATCAATAACTCAAAATCTCGCTCTAAATCTAGGTCTAAATCCAGATCTAAATCCAGATCTAAATCTAGAAACCGGTCAAAATCAAACAATCCCTCTAAAAATGTTACCAAAAAGTTGCTGCTAAACACCGAAATCACTCTTATAAAGAATGTAGAAACAAATAATCACATTTTCAAAAAGCCGTGACCACCACACGGCAAAAGACCTCAACTTCAAAATCGACCTCAACCTTAAAGTCGACTGTTGACGAAATAGATTACATTATGTTTCATAATTAGTAAGAGGTTAAAAAATCTTGTTTGTATTTTTAAATTTCAAAATCAGAAAATGAAAAAAAGAGCGTCGGGATTATAAATCATTTACAAATAGATATACACTTAAAATATAATATAATTTGTAAGTCACTTGTTTCGAAATAAATTTCAGGTGTCGAATCATTGCTTTGGGTGGTGATTTAACCCTGTTCACTCATTTCCCCACGCCTATAACCAGTGTTGTCGTTGGACAGCCTTTGGACATAATCTTGGACATCTTGGACATTTTGAACAAAAAAATAAACTGAATTTACTCAAAATTTTATTAAGATAATCTATTTAAACTTCTTAAGCAAAAATGTTTAGAATTAAAAAAAGAATATAATCATATAATTTTTATTTTAATTACTAAAATATTTAAGGCTATAGACAGCTTGGACATTTTGGACACTTGGACGTTTGGACGTTGGACATGTCCAAAAAAGCTTTGGACATGCCAAAATGTACAACACTGCCTATAACCTTACCAAATTGTGCCATTCCTTAGCGATATATATAACTTAATAAATATACTGCATAACATAATCGAAATGACTAAATCAGGTGCTTTATAATTATCGAAAATGTGTATAGAGTACATTATTGAAGACAAACTTTGATGTCTTGAAATAACTTTGATATAGAGAATAGATATTTGCTTGTTAATATTAAAGAAATAAACTTTTATGTAAAACTATCGCGGATTATCCTCTTGTTTCTGATTAACACTTCTGTAGCATTCTTTTCATAATATTTATCACCCGTTGTGCGATACCATAACTTGACTCGAATCCTTCAAAAAAATCAATAAAAAAAAAAAAAAGATGTTAAAATAACGCTATAGTATCAAAAGTATGCATAATTCGATTCTATTTACCAGCACCCCCATGACCATAATTGTGACAAATGAGAACTTTTTTACCGGATTCTCTAAAAGCTAAACAAAAGAACCGATAAGAATAATGTGGACATGATAAATTCAATTAAATATTACAAACATATACACACTGGTCCATTCAGCATCGACCCTTACACCACCCTTACGACAAGGTCGAAAACCAACTATATGCTCCTTAATTGTTAGTTGAGGTTGATCCTTTGGTTTGAGATCAGGGCGAACAGCGAGACATCGTCGAATAATTCCTGTAGCTATGTCATAATTAATATCTGTCGAACTTATTTATTTTATGAAATATAATCAGTGCCTTTTAATGAAGAAAAAATATGATATTTGCCCATAATAATAATCATCTTACTAGTTATGCTCTTCCTATAATAGGAGAATAGGTATAATTAAATGAAAAAAAAATGAAAATTCTAATTCAACCAAGCACTTAAAAGATGGTCAATGCTTACATAAGTCCCACCAAGAATGACTTCACCATTGTCACGCGGTATTGCATACGTCATTTCTACATTTTTACATTAAGAAATATAAATCTAATTTGGCACTTAAAAGCATAATTAAAGTTCAAGCATACCAGGCCTTTTATCACCATGTACAAAAAAAGCCCAATTCTGTGGTCGAGGAAACTGTGCGACTACCAGTTGGCCCCTCACCGCATAAACCTTAGGGTCTTCAACACCCTTTAATGTTCTGGCATGAATGCCCGAACAATTTATTACAACATCGGTTTCACTTCCAATACATTCAAGTAAATGAGATAAATTGACGCGTTGCGTGGTGCCACCCAATAAGGTGAAAGTATTGAGAAGGTAATTAAGATAGGTATGTACATTAATAGAAACTTTTACAGTAGAAATTATCACTTAGTTTTGAAATCATAAATAATTATGAAACTTTTGACTTTAAATAGAGAGATTTATATAATATTACTCGTTTTATATGCGATTCCAAACTCGACGCCATCCGGAAGTTCTTCTTTTCGTAAATGTCGATACTATTCCATAACAAAGAGTTTTAATAATAATAATAGATAGATCTTACTATCAGGCGTACCGATGATTGTGGAGGAAATTATTTAACTACCACATAGTGTCAATTAATTGCAATTTTTATAACAAATTATCACGCTTTTAAGAATACCTTGGCAAAGAAATCCGAAAATTTTTATAAATAAATCTAATTAACTTGTCTAAAAATAAAAATCATATAATTTCTCTAGTAGTGCACTAGAACTGATAGTTTGGCAAAATAATATAATGGGAATTCTGCGAATTTTTATTTATAGACAAATTATTAGATTTATTCATAAAAAAAGTGCTAATTTCTTTATAATATACGATCATTAGGTGTTCAGTAATTTGAAAAGCGATTGTTATGATAATTTTCTTTCAGTTACATCAAGAATAGAAATATTTAAAAGATTGCAATTATTTTTTTTTAATTAATTTATCACAATTATTTTTTATCGGAGATATAAAGAATTGCAATTAATTGTTCGGCACCTCTGCAATTAATCTTACAATACCTCATGGCATAATGTTTTGTACCACGGCTCTGAGAAATCTTGAAGATTTCTCCAATATTCGAATTCATCAATAATCATAATCCCTGTTTCATTTTGCGATGATTTAGCGCAATTCCAAAAATGGTTGTATGACACTGTATCAGATTCTTTTAGATAATACAAAATGTTACCAAATATTTTCGTGTCATAATAATATTAAACCAAAAGTAATAGATTACGGATAAAGCTTATCTATCTTCATACCTTGCTGTGTAGTGTCATCCTTAGCATGGCTCTTCCAGTTTGCACCAGCCCTATAATATAAGCATATAAGACTTCGATATGGTATTAAAACTTATGAATAATATTATATACCAAGGGCTGACGAAATCGCTAGATAAATCCCCTGGGAAATGTTTCGCAACTAGATGAACTTTAACCCCCTTTTCTTGCTGCAAAAGCAAAATGGCTGTAGTTAATCCCGAAACACCTGCGAAGTTGGGTGAATTTTAATAAATTTATTGTTAAATTTCAAAAAAGTTATAGTTTATTTATTATTCCTACCTGCTCCAAGCACAACGATATGTTTATTCATCATATAAATTTATTCATCGTTTTTTAGGTCTTATGCTGTTATATATAAACCATTCTGGAAACTATTATCGCTATCGCTATACGTAGTCATTTTACTTATCTGTGCCCATAATTAAATTCCTTAAAAGGAAAATAGCCAATCAGAGAATGCCAACTTTGCCTATACGTATTTACTTTTTGAATCACGAGTACAAATAAATAAAGCCATAGTCAAATGAATTATCGTTTTAGAGAGTTGATTTTGCATTTTGAAAATGATTTAACCAAGTATTTTTAAGGAAATAATATTATAGAGATAGTATCATGGCGTAGCGCTAACAAAACTTTTTTATTATTATTAAGGTTGCCTCCTTGGCCAATTGGATTTTATTAATTTTCTATTACGGAGTCACGCATATAGTAATATTCTAAGGTTTATAATTACATGATGAGTATACAACAAGCCATATATACAATTTTGGTTATTGTCTAATTTAAATAGTTTATCTCACAGATATTAGATTATCTATTTAGTTCTACATTATGTTGTCATATCTGTAACTTGATTATTAATTTATTTTTTATTTCAAATTAACTTTATCACTATATTTAATTGTTTAAGTTAGTTAACTTGCTTATAAATTTGTTTTCACATAATTTAGGTTTTTTCTGAATATATATTATCTAATATATTATGAGTATGTAGAGTTCTAATTAATCTCAGAAATGATTTTTACTAGAGTGATCTTGTACTTATTTTACAGATTTACCTAGTTTAGATCTTTGTAGTATTTGTATAATTCTAGATTCTATTATAGTTCTTTACTAGTTAATTAATCTAATTCTTTTCTAATATTTAGCTAATTATCTTATTCTTCTATCTAGTAATCTTAAAATCTTTTACTTTTATTAGCTTGAGTTTTCTTTTCAAATTAGATTTTAACTAATATAGTTCTATTAGAAGACTAAATAATTTTACTAACTCAAGATTTCTACTATGCAGATCTTCTGCTTATCTATTCTATTAAGATTTCTTTATAGAGGTCTGGTGATCTTAGTGTAGTGGTTAAGTTATCAGACTGCTATACAAGAAGTCTAGAGTTCAAATCTTAATATCAACAGAATTGAATAATTACTTAGACATCTGTATTCAACTTATAGTAAACTCTGCTTGTTTCTGGGGTTATAACCTTATAAATCATGTTGTACTAATACTAATTAGGTATTGGAAGTGTGATAGGGCATTTAGGAAGGTGTAATATTACATAAATAAATCTTGATAAGATCTATGAGCAGAGGATCTGCATAGTAGAAATCTAGAGTTAGATGAAGTAATATGAATTTTGATAGTTATACTAGTTAATATTTGATCCGAAGAAGAAAATTTGCATATAAAAAGATTAGTAACTAAGATACAAGTAAGTCTGTTAAGAAACCTATGTATGAAAAGATCAGTGGAAGGAGTGCGTTTAAGTCTATTACACAAGGTTGTATAGAATACCAACTTAGCTTGGTAGCTAACTAGATTTGGGAGGATCTGTTCCATATAATATCTAGAGGTATAAATGACTTTTAGCAATACTAATCTGAGTAGTAATCAGATTTGGGAGTACCTATCTCATGTGATATCTAAAGGCACAGATGACTAATCTAGTAAAAAGCTATAGTAAGAACTAGGTTTGTATAAATATTAAACAAGAGTATATGCAAACTAGATTGGAATATAGTATAGTATAGTTGGATACTATAGCACTCTATTGATTAGAGAGTTGGTGAAGGGGTATCTTGTAATAGGACCTAGGCTCTGAATTATAAAGTTTGTAGACTAATGTCAGCTCAGATGTCTTCTAAAAAGAGAAGTAGCATGGGGTTAGGTAAACTTTGGTAAAACAAAGATAGAATACAGATAAGTGTTATAGGACCAAAAAGTTTAAATAGATAATCTTCAAATAGATTTCAGATATAGTAACTAATATAAAATCTTCAGGCGGACTACTTAAATTAGACAATCTAAAGTTGTACATATGGCTAGTTATACTCTCACAATATGTATTATTTACTCACTATCAATACCAATAAAGCTTCAGCTGATAGCATTTGTATAAAGTAAAAAAAAAAAAAAAAAAAAATTATTAGCAAAGCTTATTTCTTATATTGCCTACCTATTCTATAGAACATCTAGCACTTGACTTGCATTATCAGGTTTTTGCTATCTTTTATTAAAAAGTAGTTTATTCCTTTCTATTTTTTTATTCTTTTCTATAGCTTCTTCTAATTATATTCATTGCTTTCTATCAAATTGTTTTTCCTTACATATACCTATTCAGTATTATTATACCTTTTTGATAGGTTTATTACAAATAATTTAACTGAATTTTTAATTTTATTTGATCTTTATAATATTTCATAGTCAATATTATTATTTTTAACTACTTTTAAGTCTAGTTGCACTCGAGACCTTCTTCTTTCTTTTGCTAATTAGTTAGCTTCTATATTTCCTTAGTCTTCTGCATGACTTTTAACTTTTTGTAGCTCTAAGTTAATACCTTTTTGCTTTAATAGTGCTACAACTTTCTTAAAGATTATTCTATTATTTGATCTAATCTATTTGTTATAACACTTAATATCATGTATCTTAGATAACTGCTCTATTGCTTGCTCACTATCTGTAAAGACTCTAACTGTTATGTTGCATTGCAATATTAAAAGTACCATCCAAATCTCTATGAGTTTAGCTTTAGTTAATATTGGCTAGTTAACAACTTTAAAATTTCTTACACTAACTACTTTATTTTCAATACTATCTATTTCTACTTATCCTATTCCTATAATTTCTTTGTCTACTCCTTTCTCTAGAGAACTATCAATATAAAAAACTATATCTTTATCTCTTCTAAAAGCTAATTTCTGTACTTCTTTTTTCAGTAGCTTCTTTATTTCTTCTCCAAGCTCTTATACTTCTATAATTTTTACTTCCTAGTTTCTTATTGGCTTAATTTCTATAAAGCTTCATTCTCTAATCTTATTTTCTTGCTGCTTTCCTACTTCTGCTATTGACTTTAACATGAAGTCTATTACCTTTGTCCCTCTATTTATATAGTTTTTAGATATTGCTCCTAAGACTTTCACTTTAGGTTGCTATAATTTGTATTCCTTGTATCCTCTTTCCTTATTCATTATATATTTTTTGCATTTAATAATTGCTTCTTGCCTCTGTTTATTTTCTTTGTTTTCCTAATGCTCTACTAGTATATTGTTTTTATTTTTCTTCCTTATTTATCTTAGTTTTCTTTTTTTGCTTAGGCTATCCTCAAAAATGATCTATTCTTATTTTCTTTTATCTGCTGATATCTTTTCTAGTATATCTTGTCTTCTTAAGAGGTTTACAATTCTAGTTTTATATTTATTTTTAACTTCTCTGCTCTTTTGGTTCTTTAATACTTTTCTTTCTATTTCTTCATACTAGCCTACTTTTTTTTTTTTTCTTAACCATTTTCTTGATGCGTTAAGCTGTTGCCATACTATTAAGTAGTTACCTTTTATATTAAGTAGCTACTCTAGTACTACTACTTTTATTTCTTATATTATTCTAGCTACTTTAATGAAAGTTTTCTTTTTTAGCAAATTTTTAATTAGCTTTCTGTTTACTTTAGTTGCCCAAATCTCTCTATTTGCTAATATTTCTAGTCCTATGTTTAAGTTTTCTTGAATTATTAAACATACTAAATTATTTTTAAGCAGTTTAACTTTCTTTTTACCTATGCTTTCTGTCTATATATTACTAGTATATCTTAGTAAGCCTTGCCCTTGCCTTATTCTTAGTTCTGTAATATTTCTGATATTACTTTTATTATTTAGTTTATTAACTAGACTTAATGTTTGTTTTGTTTTCAATATGTTCTATAGTATTCTCATGTTTAAAATTCTATTATGAGATATAATACAATTTGGTACAGTTCTAGCTAGATCTATTTTGTTCTTAGTAGTTATTATATATAGATACTGAATTCTTTCATATTCTTCTTTTATTAAATAGATATGTTGTAGCAGGTATTCTAGTTTTGGAATTAAACAAATATTGTTTATATACAAAACTTGGCTTACTAATACTAGTTTCTTTTTCATTAGATTAGTAAAAAGTCTTATTGTTTGTTTTGCTTTTGCTATAATTTGTTTTTTTTCAACCTTGTTCCCTATCCAAATATCCAAGAACCTGACAGCTTCTTTTTCTTTTGTAGAGTAAAACTCCTGCTTCTCTACTATAACTTTTTGTTTCTCAAGTTTTTTCTTTGTATTTATTATTACTAGTTTTAACTTGTTGGGATTTATTTGAATATTATTAAAGTTGAAAAATTCTTCTGCAATTTTAATTATCTTTTCAAGCTATTCTTTTGTACTCACTATTCAGGTTGTGTCATCTGCAAAAGCAATTACTACATATCTTGCTCTTTGTATCTCTTCTTTTTTCTTTTTAAGACTTGCTTGTCATAATACCTCTACTATATATCTTAAAGAAGGATCTTCTTATACTCTTGTTAGCAATGGATCATAAAAAATTCTCTATACTAAAAGTGATATTACCTCTCCTTGCTCTATACCATCTTCTGCTACTACTGCTTCTGTTAGTTCTAGTATAATAATTATTTTTGTTTGTCTTTTGTCAAAAAGCTTTAGTATGAACTTTCTTCTAAGCTAAAGAACTTTAATTCTTTAAAGTGCTAAATTAAGAGACTATAAGCTTACAGAATCGAAGGCTTTTTTTATGTCCTGTAGTATTAGCCAAAGTTCTTTGTTCTTCTCTTTAGCTTCTTCTATTATCATGCTTAGAATATGTATAGGACTTGCAGTTAAGCTTTCTACTAGCTTTGCGAAGTTTGGTCTTTTAAGTATTTCATTGTCTCTGATTATTTTTTTTAATCATGTAGTGAAGACTTTAGTTATGCATTTTCTAAAAGTCTCTAAGAATACTATTAGTCTTATATTGTTCAAATTAAAACTCTAATCTGTATCTTTTAGTATTAGATAAGTTTGCAATTTTCTATTTAAATAGTATTTCTTCTTTTTTTATATATTTACTTGCAAAGTTTTGGAAAACTATTTGTATTTCCAAGTTTGCTTATTTGATTAATATATATCTAATACCTAATATACCTGAAGCAGTATTTATTTTAAGCTGAGATAACATTAAAGTCAATTCTTCACTTATTATCTTTTTACTTAGATCCTTGTAGTAGCTTTCTTTTATTCTTGTAATTAGACTATAAACCTTTTCCTATTTGTAAGTTATCCTTTCTTTTTGGAAGCTTCTTTTCTTGAATTGGCTTCTAAAGTAGTCTGCTATTGTACTTAAGACTTCTTCAGAATTGTTAAGCAGTTCATTTCTCTCTGCTTTATTAATAAGTAATCTGTCAATTGCTATTTTCTTAAATAGTTTTTTCAACAAACTATTAATCATTCTACTCAGATTATTTTTAATCATTTCATATCTTTGATCAACATATTTGTTTATTTCTAGTCTTATTGCATTACTATTTTCTACTACTAGTTTTCCTTTTATAATTCTCTACTATTTTGTTAATTCTTCTTGTAGTTAGTCACTCCATAGATATCATTCAATCTCTATACTTGACTTTGTATTTCTATTAATCTTGTCTACTTCTTTTTTATCTCTAAATTCTTTTCTTCTGTTCAGTAGAGTTCTTTCTTTTTTTTGCACCTTTTAACTAACTTTTTTATCATATTTATTATACTTTGTAATTCTAAGTATCTTCTTTTTAGAGTCTTATTAATACTAGAATTCACTATTTTTCTTCTTGGGATCTCTTCTTCTACTACTTGTTTAATACTTCTACTTATGTTATCATATTTCTTGTTTAAATCTATATCTGTTTTTTAGTCAGCTATATTGTTTTATACTAAGTTGTTATTTCATAGAGCTTTATTGACTCTTCTTTTGAGCAGCAGATATAATTTGCTTCTGTAGCTATCCTAATTTTCTTTAGTTGCTTTGTCATATTCAAAATTGTTCTTTTCTCTCCTTTTCACTTTATTTGTGCTAAGTTACTTTTGATTTGCATATAGTCTAATACTAGTTTTGCTATTACTAATTTGTGATCACTACTTGTATCTAAATTCATATCTTTAATAATTGCTTTTTCTAGACTATAACTTAGTATGCTTAATATCCAAATTTGATCAATTCTTGTATTATCTTTCTCGTTACTCTAAGTAAATTCTTTTTTGTTTGAATACTTCATTCTAAAAGTATCTACAAAATCTTGTTTTAGCATCTAGCTATGTAAAGGTAGCTTCTTGTAGTTATTATTAGTGTTATTGCTTCTAACTAGGCTTAGTTACATAATATGATTAAAATTACTCATTACTATAAAATACATATTTTGTTTCTTTTGAGTGATTTCTTTCATAATTATTCTCTATGCTTTTTTCTTTTTTATCTAATTATTAGATACTATATATACTATAAAAACTACTATTTCTAGTTATTTAAAGAATAAATATATTTCTATAAAGTACCTATTATGCTTTCTAATCTGTTTTATATGCTTTACTTATTTATCACTTACTATTATATCTACTCCTGATCCTTTGCTTTTTCTTTCTTCCATGTTAGACCAAAAACTGTTTAAGCTACTTCTTTGTTTAACTATAAATTGCTCTTCTCTACTCATGATATTCATTTCTACTATCCCTATAATTTCATATTTATTCTTTTCTATTCTTTCAACTATTGCCTCTATTTTATGTCTATTACCCTTTAACTTATTAATATTGTAAACTGCTATTTTAATTTCTATTCTTGTCTCAAATGCTTCTAATTCTTCCTTTACTCTTATAGTTTTTTTTTCTTCTTTGTTTGAATTATGTTTACTCTTATATTGATATACAATTTTTCTTTTTTATATATCTAAAGCCTTCTTTAATTCAACTAGTACAACAAATTAGAAACGATTTGGAGCCTTCAACTTCAAAAAGTAAAACTTTTCTTCTAATCTTTAGGCAAGTTGTATTATGTAGTTTAAAGGTATATCTTCACTTAACTAGAAGTTTGGTCTATTATTTCTTGAAGTTGTGTTAAATCTATTTCTCTTTTTGAAGTTATTTTCTTTTCTTTAATCATAAGAATTTTCTTCTCTCTTATTTAGTTTTTTCTTGTTTATACTGTATAGTTTATATTCATTTCTCTGCGTATTTTCTGGTGTTAAGATTCTTGCTTCTTTTTTGTTATCTTCTCTATATTTACTTTCTGCCTTTACATATTTTGAGCACTCTCCTTCTTGTTCTTGTTCAAACTCTCTTCTTTTCTCTAAACTCTTCTTGCTTCTTCTTTGTTGTATTATCTGTTCTTCTATCTTTGTTTTATTTGTTGTTTCTGCTTTTTGTTTTCTTATTTCTGACTATTATAATTTATTGTTATAGTAATATATTGAGAACTTTAGGCTACTTACTCTATCTTTTTCTTCATTAAAGTATACTGTTGCACTTCCTATCTTGTTATTATTTGAGTTTTTAAATATATAAAGTGCCTTAGCTCCTGTCCTCTTAACTTATCTCCTTAAGAGTACTTTATTTGTATTTTTAGGTAAATCTAATAATTTTAGACTGCATTTGCTTCTTTCATAAAATATACTCTAGTTATTAGTACCTGGTATTATTCTTACTAGGAGTTGATTCATAAATAGTAAACACCAAGTTTTTCTTATTTTCTTCTCATCATACATTCCTATTTTGAACTCAACTTCTGCTCTTGTCTTGTTGTATATAGTTCTAATTATTTCTATATACTTAACTCTTCCTATGAAGCATACTGTTTTAAATATCTGAGTTCTTTTTGTTCAAGTTAGTAGATCTCAAATCATTATCTTGTTGTTATTTTCCTCTACTTCTAGTACTACTTCATTATCTTGTTTTGATTCATTTTTGTTTTTCCTTACTGGTTTTTGTTAATTAATTATTTCTTTACTTTTTTCTTCTCTTTGTTTAGAAACTTCTTCTAGTTCTTTTGCTACTTAGGTTTTTCTTTTAACTCTTTGTTTATAATTTTCATCTTTCTTCTTATAGTTTTCTTGTATTGGTTTATTTATCTTTTCTTCTAGTTCTTCTTCTACTATAAATTTAGCTTACTTGTATTCTTCTTTTTTATTTTCTAGTATTAATCTTGCTTCTTCATAGCTTTTTTAGTAGCAAAAACTAACAATACACCAAAGATTTTCTTTTTTAAATTTTTCATTTATATCTTTGATATGTACATTTCTTCCCATAAACTACTTCAGAGACTTTCTTCTATGTTTCTCATTATCTTCTAGAACCTTAATAGCTGCTACTTTTGCTTTTATATTTTTCTTTCCTTTATATCTGTTTTTACCAGGTATCTATATACTTTTTTCAAGTGATGAATTTGATACTTCTTCTATTATATTCTTCTCTTTTTCTGTACTTTTTTCATATAGGTACTCTGTTTTGTCTTCTCTTATTTTTTTCTCTATTTCTATTACATCTTTGTTTATTTCTTTCTCATTTATTATCTTTATTTGTTCTTTTTGTCTAGACTCTCCTTCTTCTGTTCTTTTTGCTTCTCTTTAGCTATCTAACTCATCTGCTATTTGCATCTCTTTTTCTATTGTTTCTATTTCTGATTTATCTATGATTTTAGTAGTTTCTATCTGCATAATTTTTTCTTGCAGCAAAATAGGTTCACTACCTTCATTCTTTCTTTTATTACTTGTAATACTTATATTTTCTCATTCATTCACCTTTTTGATATTGTCTATTTCTTCATGCATTGCTGCTCTTTTTAATATACTTCTCTATTCTCTAGCTACTGTAATTATTTTATTTTCTACATCTAATATTTTAGCTATCATCTTATCAACATAGCTTTCAAATCTTTTTACTTATTTACTACTTCTATCAAAGATTTTATTTCTATATTCTTTGGTTATTTCTTTAACTATTCTTATTGAACTATCTTTATTCATATTTTCTAAATTCAACTTTTATCATAGTGACTTTGTCTTTTTCTGCAAATTCCTTATAAAATTTCCTATTTGCCTATAAAATTTCTAGTTTTAGTCTTGTATAGTTCTTTTCTATTTTTGGTTACATGTTATATTCTGTTTATTTTTTTTTATACTTTTTTTTCTTTTGTATAGATAGTAATTATTCCTACTTTTATTATCTTTTCTTTTATTTTTCTTATTATTTGTTTTTTTATTAGTCAGTTAGAATTCAATTTTTCAGCTTAGAAAGCTAGAAGAAAAAGGTTAGAGAATTAGATAATCTTAATAAGAATAGTATATAATAATCTTCTATTAATTAATTGAACATAACTTTACTTAAGCAAACTGTTCTTTTAAAAGGAAAATTTAACTATTGTAGTTAGATCATATCTGAATACTATTTGGTAGCTGAGTAAGTTTGAAATTATATAGAAAGAATATAATATAGCTAGCTTTGTTTAGTTTATATTTTTGTTATAAATTATTATATATTTTCTCTCAATAAATAAAGGATAAAATTGCCTAAGTTCTAAAAATATATATATAAATATATATAAAAATTTTTTATATAAAATTTATATCTGATATATAAAAATAAAATTTTTTGCTTATATATTATTTAACAAAAGTTAGCTAATAATAAATCAAAATTTTGTATAATATTATATAATTATAAAAATTTGAACAAATATTTATTTTGAAGAAATTGTATATTTTAATAATTTTACTACTATATTTATATTTTTAAATCTTAATCTAAAAGTAAACAAATTTAACTTTTTTAGATATATTTGACTCTTTCTGCTAATAACCAAAACTAATATCAGAATAAAAAACTTTTTTACAAAACAAGTACTAAACTCAAAAAAACTCAGTAAAATATTAGTTCAAAACAGAAGTATGTAGTGTATAGTTCTATAAAACCTTTAAAATAATAAGTAGCAGAAAGTTAAAGTGAATAGTTATAATATTTTAGTTAAATGTTTGTCTTACAGAGTATTAAAGTTAAAAAGAAGAAGTTACAGAAGTTTGAAGTTTAGAGATAGAAGAAAAAATATACTA
>CAJVPM010000847.1:0-14484 GCA_910592325.1 Scutellospora calospora
ATTTTATTTTTTGTTTTATAAAAATTTATTTTTTTATTTTTGTTACATAGATTTGCAAATCAAATATTACTTATGGTGGTAAAACACTATAAGTGCGTTTTATAATAATTGATCTTTTATAATCATCTAACTATACTAACTACAAACTAAGTAAAACTAAAACCTTTCAAGTTAAAAATCTTCTTAACAATCTCTTAACTATATCCTAGTTATATAGATATTATCCTAATATTATTAAAACAAAACAATGTATTTATTGCAATCAATTAGATAATAGCATACATTAGATATTTTGCCTTAACCTATATTTAATCTTTAATATAATTAAATCAAATATATAATCCAATTTCATGACAAACAATCTTGATATTTCACTCTTACAACTCTTTTATCTTCAAAACTTATTTATTTATCATCACTCTTTACAATTACTACAACCATTTTCTAACAATATTTTATTTCATCAAACTATTACAGGTCTTATACCAAATGATCTCATTTAGTTACTATATCCATATACTAACTCCTACAAATCTACTTGTCAACTTATAATATTATTATTTATAAAAATATCAGAATCAGTACATAAGCAACTATAGAAACCTTACTGTACTAAGCTCTCTGAATAGAAACAAACAAATAATATTAATTTCTATAAACAAAATATATAAGCTAATACTATATAATCAAGCTCACTTTTAACATATAATCATCCAAACTCAAACAAAATTACTTGTATATGTGGCTATTCTAAAAAACAATACAAAAACTTTCTATGCTCTCCAGAAGGATTAGCTTACTATAAATTATATATTTGGTCTATTGAATAGATCAAATATAGTATTCCAACTAATAACATTATTAATATTCAAAGCTAAATAGGTCATAACTACTCTAGTAGGTTTAGGTCATAGATAAATTAGTCTGATTTTCAAATCTTGTTATATAGTTTAAGATTATACCTTGTATTACATAGTATATAAAAATTTCTTTGTAAATTTTAATTAAATTATTAATAAAGATAGAAACATAGCCTCATCTTAGCTTTGCTTAAAAAAAAAAAAAAAAAAAAAAGAAAGAATTGAATTGTATATTAGAAAAAAAATTATTTGAGATAGATTATAAGTTGCACAACTTAAAATTTTTAAGCCTAACTCAGATTACAGGTATCTAGTTACTGGTTCTCTTTTTTCTCATATTTTGTCCTTTTTATATTACTGCCTAACAAAGTTTTTATGACTTGAGACAAGTTTTTCTTTGTTAGTAAGTATTTATACTTTTAGTTTAGTAACAATTTTTATTTTTTTTATCTTGTACTAGGTGTTAACTACTGTTAGCTTAGTTTTAGTTAGGTTAGAAGAGACTAGAATCTTGATATAGGCTTAGAGTCACTTTCTTTTAATTCAAAGATAATATTCTCTAGTGAGGAGTTACTAAGGAAGGAAAACTGACTTCTGCAGCAGATCATACTTAAGCACCTACTAAACTCATTTGAGTTTATATTAGCAACTGAGTGAATCTGAAATTGTAATAAAGAATGAATTTTTATTATATTAGTTTAGAACTTTTTGTAATATTGTATTTTTAGTTATCAGAATTAAAACATTTTTAATAAAATGAAGAGTAAGATCATTCAAGTTAAAAAAAATAATAATAATAATAGAACTAGTATCCTATTTATTAATGATATAAATAAAGTTTCTGAATATTTACAGAAAGATATTAAATTAATTATACTTAAAGATATAAGTATTAAAGAATTAGATAAATTTTTAGCTGTAAATAACTCAATTAATATTGAAAAGATTGTAAATATAGAACATTTACAAGATTTATTTAAATATAAAAAACAATTAATAATTGAAGAAGTAAAGAAGTATATATCTGAATATGAATATACTGTAGTATATAAATATAACAAAAATAAATTATTAACTAAATTTGATGATATTAAAAAAGATTTATGTCATAATAAAAAATATTTACTTGAATGCAATGTAGGTTTAGCAAATAATTATGCCTATTATTTATAGGGTTGTAGGTATAGAAAAATTTTTTGTGTATACCTAAAAGAGTATACCTTGCCTAAAGATATGTCTCCTATATTGTGCTTAGGATATGTTTTCTATATATAAATCATATGATATATCTTATATATACGAATTAGTGAAATATCTAATTTGCTATATTCTAATATTAATCTTAACTATAGTACTAACTATGCTATATCAATAAGCTGTATTAGTAGTTATTTTAGTATAATTTTTACTTATAAAATAATCACAAAATATATTTATTTTCTTAAAGAAAATATACGTAAAACAAATATATATATTTATTTATTATAAACTAATTTATAAAATTTATTGATTTTCAACTCTTTCTAATAATCCCTTGTACCAATATTTTCACAAAATGCTGACCTATGAATATTATATAGTTAGTATATTTTCATGCAACAAAATTTCGCTAAGTAGCAACTAGATTCAAGGGCTTCAGATTGCATGTGAACAATATGAAACAGAGTTGAAAAAGACTACTCCTTGTGGGTTTGGCTCTCTAGTAGAAGTCTACAGAGCTATTAAAAAAGTAGCTTTAGCAACAACTTAAGAAGTATTTGTCAAGTCATATTCAAGCAATAGCAAGAGTATAAACTTGGTAGAATACACTATTCTATATAATGTATACTCTTACAAATCTTTCCTATTGATACTCTCATTATATAGTCCTTTTCTTTGTCATTTTGCTTTTAGTATTTTTTTCACAAAAAAGTAGCGATGCAGCTCACATATTCAAAATGATTAGCAATATTTACCCAACTCAAATTGGGAATACACCTACCAAATTGGAGATAATATTACGTGAGCTCTCTGTACAAATTGACAATAATGAAATAGTGATATAAACAAACATGTATACAGGTCTCTTTGTGTTTGTTTAGGTGTTTCGTCCTTTATATTTCTAGCAGGGTTTTTATATTGCTAGTTTTTATTATAGTACACAATAGATTTAGAGTAAAGGCTTTATTTATTCAGAGTACTATATAATTTTTATTTTCAGGCAGCATCTTTTTGTTGCAACCTTTCTTCTTTCTTTTTGTTCATATATATCGAGACTGTAATAGTCTTTTTTTCTTTACTTTTTTTATCTGTTTCTGTTACTTTTTCTTTTTTTCCATATAGATTTTTAGTTACTCTCATCTCTTTTGTTCTCTTCTCTTTTTCTTCATCTCCTATATTGCCCTTCATAGAACTATATTTTTTCTTTATTCTGCCAGAATATAGGTGAGAAAAGTTTTTAAGAAAAGACTAGGCAGTCTTGATATGGGCTAGTAGTAGCTTCCTTAGAATTAGGAAGCAAATAGGCTATCAGGTAGTCTAATGTTTTTTATGAGGGAAATTGTTACTGTAGCAGATCATACTTGGGTACCTTAAAGGCAGTTAAGTAAGTTCGGATCAGTATTTAGGAGGGTAATTTAGTATAATTTTTATAGTATATTATCATATAGCTTTTTGTTAAGCTTTCCTTAATAAAGTGATAGGCAAGATCACCTAAATTTAAAAAAAAAAAAATTTTATTGATTTTCTACAATATTATCTTATAAATATATTCATTTACAAATCGATGCATTAGATATATACTCTAATAAATATAAATATACTGAGGTTTACTTATTAATCAGTATTTTAGATTTATGTATCAATACTATAGCTAATTAGTATATTATATTATTACATAATTAAATATTAATTATTACATAAAAGAGGCATACCTTTTGGCCTAAGGGCATACCTCCAGATATGTCTAGAGGATATGCCCAAAGGCATACCTCATGCCCACAACTCTAATTATCTAGAAATCTATAGTCTATACTTAGAATATTATAAAAAACTAATATACTATTACTATAGTCATATTAAAAATATAAAACAAAGAATGCCTATTAAAACATATGAAGAAATAATAGCACTACAATATAGAACAACAAAAAATAAATTATTCATATTAGATTTATTACTTTTAAAAAAATTAATTAGGAACACTGAAGTTATATTAAATAAAATAGATTTTAAATATGAATTTATATTCTAAAATTATAAAAATTTACTATACTCACTAGATTTAGATTTACAAAGAGCATCAAAAGATACTTTGTTTTTTTGATTCAAATTCTCATTTAATTTGTAAATAATTTTATATTGAATAGTAGATATATATTAATTATAGCTTATTTAAGTTATTAGATAAATATATGATAGTATATAAAAGAGTTTTTTTAGTATTATCATTTCACTAGTAAAATTTTTTTCAGTAAAAACAAATTTTGAATATACAATATAAGATATTTTTAGATTAAGTAATTATATAATGGATATACTTTTAGTTTTATTATTAGTAAATTGGTTAGAAAAAAATACCTTATAATTAAAACACTTATTAAACTATTACAATTATATACAAATTTTGGTTTTACTAGCTTTGCAAATTTGAACTTCTATATTGAATACTATTTGAGAGATTATTTTTAGAACTTGTTGCAATTATATCAAGAGATCTAGCAAATAATAAAAAAATATTAATGTACTTAATGTATTCAAAATTATTCTCTAATTTTAAAATACTTAACTTTCCTATAATACCATTCTTAAAACTTTTTATAACCAAATTTGTACAATTAATAAATATAACTTGGCCTATGTTAACTGATTTAAATTTTGATAGTTTATACAATATTAAATTATTTAAAGAAACTGTAAATATGGGTATGTTATAGATGCTTTTAGACTATTCTAACATAGTTGAAAAACAATTGAGTTATTACAGAATAGTAAAATTCTTATAATTTCTAGTAAAACTAGTTCTAGAAAATTAACAAATTTTATTAGTAATCTTATGAATAAATTTAAAAGAGTTATATTAACTTTACCTAAAGTATTTTTAGTAAAAGGTCACTCAAGTACTCACTCAAAATTGTATAGTAGTTGTACTGATCAATTTAATAAAGATAGTTATAACATATATACTTATAGATATTTTTTAAAAATTAATTATAAGTTTTCTAATAATGATTATGTTATATGTATAGATGATTATGTTATATGTATAGATAAATTTTATGAATTAAATAAAATTTTTTAATATTACTTGAAAGGTATAAAGGCTATTTAATATATTTATTAGCAATACCTATACCAATTCTTAATAGTATAGAAGTACTACTTACAAAATCAGAAACCTTTATATAATATCAGAATTACTATTACCAGAACATTATTACCTTGAATTTAATATATATTATTATCTAAAAAAATACTCTAAATTAAAGACTTTAGTAATCTATCTATTATATACTACTTGTATAAAATTATATGATATATTAGTATTAACTTTAGGACAAAATTGTTAAATAATATCTGAACATAATAAGAAAATAAAAGAAAATACTGAAATTATATTTGGTACTAATATATAGAATGCAAAATTTACATAGAAAGAATATAAATTTGTTATTGATTTAGGTTATAATAAATTATATTAAAGAAAAGTTTAGTACATATAAAAATAGTATTGTAGTTAAGCAATAAAGAAAGTAATATACAGATAGAACTAATAATAGATTATATGTTTGATTATATACAAATTATAATAATACTCCTTATGATCCTTTAATTAGTTTTATATATAATTTTCTAACTTTATACAAAACTTTTTGAAGGAAAACACAGAATATTTTTTATCTGAAAAGCCTATTAATATAAAAATACTAGTGCTATAATTATTTAATAAAATCTAATTCAGATATAAGAGTTTATCTTGAATTAGCCTTTAATAATCTAAAAAAATAATATTAATTTATTATACTCTTATTTATTACACAAAAAATATAATAAAAATATTTATTTTTGCAAAGATCTAAATATCTCAACATCATTATTTAATTATAAACATTTTTAAATAATTATAATATTAGTTCTAGTATAATACAGGTAAATTTCTTTTATTTTAATAGAATATTAAAACATTTTTACTTTTATTTTAGTATACATAATTCAATAGCTAAATATTTATTTGTTATAAATAATATTGAAGATAAAAAATTTTTAAATATAGTACTAACAAAACCAAATAAATATTTAAATACTAAAAATAGAATGAATAAATTAACTAGTAAACTGTAGCAAGATTTATTTATAATAAATAACTATAGAGCTTATAAATAGCAACAGAAAAAATATTAGCAAAGAAAAATATATGATAATAAATTTAAATATATTAAAGAATCTTTTAATATTGATGATCCTAATTTAAATGAAAGATTTTGATATATTGAAATATCTAAAAAAAAATTTATAAAAGAAGATATTTTATCTGATACTAATATCTTCAAAAAAGAAATAGTTAGATTTAATGAATTCACCAAAAACATAAAAAAAAAATATATATATATATAGAATATTAATGTTTTAATAATAAAATTTTTAATATACCTTATAATATTTGTAATATATATAAACACACTCACAGTTGCTTAACTTGTAAGTATAAAAATATGAAAATAATAGTAAACATTTATTGTTTTTGTATTAAAAACTATAAAGAATTTAAAATGCTAACTTTATGGTATATATACTAGATATTAGTTGATTATTGTCCTTATATAGAATATAAACTTTTTAAGGTATATATCTGAAAAAGTAGAGCCTTAAATAGAAGAAAGGATAATTTAATTAAAATAGATAAAATTATAAATTATCTACAAAATCAAACTTTGAGTTATAAATTATATTATATAAATCTTAGTAGAGAACTATAGAAAATAACTGGAGAAGAACCACCTTATATTTATAATATTCAGAATAATAACTTTTACTAGTATACTAATACTTAGATAAAGGTTTTAATAAATAAGTATTTAAAAATAATACAAATTAGCATATAGCTATTATATATTAAATACATTTTATAATATTAATTATTTCTATCATATGTTGTTCACTTATAAAAATAAACTTTAACTAACAAACTACTATAGTGATATAATATTCTGCTTTGATACTATTAGGAGTCTCTCTTCTGTATCTTATATTACTTATAGTATATTAAAAAGGCTATATCATTTGTAATACTAGTATAATATTATAACCTATTAGCATATCAATATTTCTAATATAATACTAATTTCAAACAGATATTTAGCTTGAACAAAATATCTATTAATAACAAATTAGATTTAAAAAAATTGATAGAGCTATTAGCATACTAATAGAGCTATTAGCATATTGATATAACTATTAAATAAATATCAGTTTATTATGATTTTTAACTGATAGCTATATTAGCATACTAATAGCTCTATCAATTTTTTCAAATCTAATTTGTCACTAAAAAGTATTCTATTTAAGACAAATATCTGTTTAAAATTAAGCTTATATTAGAATATTGATATACTAATAGATTATAGTATAAATTTATTTAATTAATAAATATAGTATTTTAAAAATAATTAATTTAATTATTCAAAAGCTACAACCTCAGACAAAATTATAAAAGAAAATTGTTACAGTTATATAAAACAATAACATATATATTAGTATATATTAATATATATTTTTAAATTATAATATATTGATTTAAAAGTATTATAATAATATATTTTAATATATATATATTTGGCATTGCTTTTTTTTGAATTTTGCAAATATTAAAACTTGCTAGCTAAGTTTTTTTTGAATATTTGAATTAAATATATACATATAAATATTTTTGCATACTTTACTAAACTGTTATTTTATATATATATATTATATATAGATATTCTTGTATACTTTACTATTAGTAAAAAAAAAAGACAATTCAAAAAAAGAGATAAAAAAAGAAGATAACTTAAAAAATAAAATAAAAAAAACAATATAAAAAAAATGTCAATTCAAAACAAAGTATATTAACTTAATATATATTATTTTTTATAATATTAGTTTATAGTATAAAATATAGTATTTATTTTAATAATGATAATACAAACAATAATATTTCAATAGATTTAACAAAGCTAAATAATACTTTTTTTGTTGAAGATTCAAGTTCTGAATGTAAACCAAATATATTATATAATGAAATTAAATCTAAATCTAACAATAATAAAAGCTTTAACAATACTAATAAAATATACTTAAACAATTTCAAATATATAGATAATTCTAATAGTTATATTAAAGATAATATTTAAGATAATCTAAAGTAATACTAAAAAAAAAAAACTCTTTCCCATACATCAATTTACATACAAAATAAAAAACTAAAAAAAGAGAGAGAAAAGTTACAAAAACTACTAATAAAACTATATTCTTGCAATAAATAACTAGTTATAACAAGACTATATCATTCTTTTTACAAACAATAACAATAAAGAAAAGGAGAAACAAAAACACTGCAACTACGAAACTTGTAATGCCTATTAAAAAATTTCCAACTATGTCAGCAACTTACTCCCATGATAACACTACTCCTAGTTCTCATATTACTCTCTTAATTGAAGATAACTCAGATGATGACCAGTATAATAACAGATATCAAAAAAAGAAAATAAGAGAAGAAAACAACGAACAAAGCAATAATGAAATTAATATTTTGCAAAATAAAAATACAAATATTGCCAAAGAAAAAAATCAAAAAAG
Organism: Scutellospora calospora; assembly: GCA_910592325.1. Taxonomy (NCBI): domain Eukaryota; kingdom Fungi; phylum Glomeromycota; class Glomeromycetes; order Diversisporales; family Gigasporaceae; genus Scutellospora; species Scutellospora calospora. The sequence goes on from CAJVPM010000847.1 coordinate 8,676, forward strand.
TGAGCAATCTAGTTTACCCCCAACAAATACAACAATAGCATGTAACCAGTCAAAAAAACAACAAACTGAATTAGGATATGCACCTAACATAGATTCTACAGAGGAGTTTCCTAATTTGGAAACAGATCAGGCTGAGGAACAACAAACAACAACTATACCTCATGATCTATCACTGAACACAGATCTGATTATAGATAGTGAATCAACAGGAACTATCACAGATATTCCCACACCTCTATGAAGCTATAGCTAAGCATTAATAAGAACACAAGAACCAAGAAGGACTTCTCATCCTGATTTAACCAGACTTATAGATGACTAGATACAGCAAACTCGCCAAACACTAGTAGCTCTTAAGGTCCAACTATTTGACAAACAACTTTGGAATAACCAAGAAATCATCGATGCCTTCTTAGACCTTGACAAAATTAAAGAATTAGTCCAACACAAACTACAAACGAAACTAACAGAAAATTTTATTCCACCTGCGATCAATACAAAACTACATCACCAAGATAAAGCTTTCTTCTGGTCCTTTACTAGACAACAAGATGCTCGTCCTCCTTATCAAGTAGAATATCAACAACTATTAACAATTGCAACTGAGAGATATAAACAACAGCATTATGCAATTATAATTAATAACAACAACAAAGAACAAATCTCAAATATGCTGCGAAAGAATATTGCAATAGACTTCTGGACTAATGAAAAATTTTCACTACTTGATGCTCACGAAATTACTCAACGTATTCTATATATTACAGGGTTTGCAAAAATACCAATGAAACAAAACTTCAAGTCTCTAAAAGATGAAATTCATAAACTACAACTTGCTCAGTTGCAAAACTTACTATCTACACCAAATGAAATCCTAGAGGAGATTAGAACAGACCTACCATTTTCCTTACTAATTGCAAACCGAAGAAATATACGTACAGTAGTATCAGTACTTTATTGTATCTATACCTTCGAACGCCTACTAAACACTTATATTTCTGATACCAGAACACAACTACCTGAATATCCACACTTGTTAAACTCTGAAACTAGAGATATGTTTCTAATTACCTCTCGTGCAGAACTCAAAAACCTAAGGATATACAAGCAATATTTTCAAGAATACTACTTGTTCTGTACTATTTCCCTAGACTACTTTAGTATGCCACCACCTAAACTACCTCTATCATTTACACTACAAGAATTAACTCTTAGACTCTGTGAAATCTTTCCTTTCTACTCTAGAAATGTACAACACTTTAAAGATCATATTCACATCTTAAAACAGGAATATGCTTTCAAAACATTACCTAATGATTATCTTATCAATAAGAGATAACTCCCTGCTAATCCTATATCACTACCTCTCTTTCAGATCATTTTTCCTTCCCCATGGAAGACACTGATACAGTTAAACAGTTCTTAAATACTATTCCCCATTATTATGCTATACTTAACCCTCTTCCATTAGCCTATACTACAATTAACTATACAGATAAACCAGACCTTCCACAAGAACCTGAACTAATTACTGAAGTGAATTTCACTCTACCTATCTCTACTTCTAAGGAGCAAGTAATTGCAGCAAGAGCACTTCATGAATTTTATTATTTTCATGCAATACTATCTACATAGATAAATATACTAGAGAAACCCTCCAACTCACTTATGATGGACAAGCGAATATCTAATTCCAATGACGAAATAAACACCTTTATTTCTACTAAAGATCTACAATCTACTATTCATTTCCCAATTACTAATCAAGAAGATATCCCAGCAGTAATTCAATTGCTTCAACAGCACTTTAAGTTCAACAACTTACCAAACTTTATATTCAGTGTCCAAGATCTCTCTTCTCTTCAATAGGACCTTTTTGACAACCAATCTGCAGACAATACTAACACAGATACAAGTTCTATGGTAGTAGACGAAAAAAAATCTTCTCTAAATGAGTAACTCAACATACAACTCAAACCAGGGCACACCTAACAACAATATATCTAACTACAACAATATTACTAATACTTCATTAGAAAAAATAAGGATTGCTACACATAATATTTGTGGACTAAATAATTCAACCAAACTGCAACAATGGATTTTTTATTGTGCAGAAAAGAACTTATATATTGTTTCAATTACGGAAACCAAACTAAAACAATCTGACCAGTCTCTTACAAATTCTTTATACAGAATCTTTACATCTAATCACATCCCTACATCATTACAAAACAGAGAAGCAAGCTTTGATATAGCTCTAATGGTCCATAACTCTATTCAGAGCTATATTCACAATATTGGAACATATCCAGGAACAGCAATTTACCTAGATTTGTTTTTTCTAAACAACAATAGATGCCATATTATATCAGTATATTTACTATCTAATCATCCAGAGCTTCTTACTCATACACAATGACAGATCAATTTGTGGACATTAGAAGCAAAACAAAAAAACTAGCATATTATAATACTCAGAGATTTTAACTCACATATTCGATCAAACAAAAAACAATTTACTCTTCTAACTAATCTTTCTCATAATAACTATACAAGCCTCTTACAATTTCATAATATAACTATTCCTATATGGCAAAACAACTACTCTAGCTCACAAATTGATGACATCTAGGTTTCACCAAATATATTATTAGATCTCGACCCTTCAGATCTAATTAATGCAACTGGAATCTCTAATAGTGACCACTTAATTATATGTATAATCTGGCATACAAACTTTCTACCTCCTGCTCTAGGAAAAAAAGCAAAAAAAGGAAAATATACTTATACGACAAAATGACAACAGAAAACTGGGAGGAATTTAGAGACAAAGTAGATTCTTTAATTCAGCCTTTAACACAAAGTGCAGATATTACAGATATTAGTATTTTAAATAAACAATAGCACATATAGTCAGCAGCTATTAAAGAAGCAACTAATATACATATCCTATCTACGTTTAAGAGATCTAAACCCTAGTATGCACTTTCTCTCAAAACTTCAAAGCTACAAACAGCATTCAAACATATTAACAAATGCCTCCATAGCTTAGTTTCAACTTTACCACCTATAGATATTACATACTGGTTAAGTTCTCTTAACAAATATATCACAAAGGCAACAACACTATCAGGCATATCTATATTTCCTCTAATACCTACCTCTATCAGCTCACTAGTTAACTCTGATTCTCAAATCTCATATTACAGGCAAACTATAAAAGTAATAAGGGCTCTAAAAACAAGCATATGAAAAAGCTGTAATACAGAAAAGAATCTAGAACAATCTGAATGTATCCAATACTACATTTGACGCTGTTAAACTGATTTCAAAAATAATACTACACATATGATCAATAGTATTCTTAAACAGAATACAGACAATATTAATTTTGAAAAAATAATTTTATCAGATGCTATTATTACAGATCATCGAAAAATAAAAGAAGCTACTTGTCTGCACTTCCAAAACTAGACAAAGTTTAATCTACCAAATAAAAAAGAATGGAAAAACTGGGAACCCTACTATGCTCTAAGACTAAATATACAAAATAATATTTACACTTCTTTAATAATATAATTACAATAGAAGAACTAATGCTAGTAATTAATGTTACACCACTATATAAGGCTACTGGACTATTAGGTATTTTAAATGAAATGCTATGACACTTATCACAAAAAACGTTATTGCATCTTCTTAAAATTTTAAATGCCTGTATACTCTTCGAAAGTATACCAAATCAATGGTTAACATTAAATATTTGGCCTATTTCAAAAAAGGCAATCTATGACTATGATTTGAATCATACGCGTCTAATTACCTTAATTGATCATACTTGAAAAGTTTTCACAAAAATACTTACCAATAGACTCACTAATATACTTGACAGAAATAATATTCTCTCATCACAAAATTATGCAGCTTTTCCTCTTCAATCAACTATTCAACCCATTTCTTAACTAACAACAATTATCAAATATGCTTCTACAGCACATAAGGAAATCTGGCTTTTGTTACAAGATATGTCAAAGGCTTTTGACTCAATATATATACCTACTCTCACCAAAGTAATGGAACGTATCAAACTACCATCTTCCTTTATTAACACAATAACTTTTCTACTCTCAAATCGTTACAATCGTGTTATTACCTCCTATAGTACTACAAATCGATATATTGTTCAAGATGGTATAGATTAGAGTGAAACAATCTCACTACTATTATGGAAGATATATTATGACCCTCTAATATCACGAATACATAAAAAGCATACCGGTTACCAAAGTGCAATTCCACTTCAAAAAATCGAATACCTGTTTATACTTCAATTATGGCATATATGGATGACTCCTTGTGAGAAGTATCAACAAGGTCTGAACTTCTGCAAATTGTTAAGAAAGCAGAATCCTTCTACAAGTTTACTGGAATCAGAGTTAATCCCACAAAATCTGTTTTGGCAATGAACTTAACACTCATAAACAAAACAATTAAACTCAATAATGAGATAATCACTGCGATAAAAAAAGACAAACTATTTAAATATTTAGGTGCCTGGTTTTCTTTATCATGCAATCCCTCAAAAAAACAGAAAATAATTATTTCTGAAGCATGATTTAGTCTTAACAAACTCCAATATGCACTTATAACTGAAAAGCAAGCTATATATATAATTAACAGTATTATAATTCTAAGAATTACCTACTGATTATATAGCACATTCTTGTCATTTTTGCAACTTACTTTACTTACTCACACATATACTAACATAGTTAAACACAAAGCTAAATTATTATGTAGAATACCAAACTCTTTTCTATACCATTCAGAAATATACTCATTAATAAATCTACCTCAAGTTCAAAACTCTCACTTGATTTCAACTTTAATAAAGAATTTAAATCATACAACATTTGAATCCTCCTTTTTAAAAATACGACTACAACAACTTCAAAATTCTAAGCCTCAAATCTCTCTATTCTCATACATATTCTAACCTTCCTACTACAACAGCTCCAAACACATACAGCTCAGTCTATAATTGCAGCTCATCTCACTAATATACAACTTATAAAGCATGAAGATAATAACTGGCCAATCCTTCTGTCTCTAAAGGGCATCTCAATTAATCCTCTATTAGAACTTTATCCTTGCATAGCCTTTCTTAAACAAAAGCTAAATAATCACTCTATTTTCTGTGTAGAACAATTCTTTAACCATAACAACATGAAGCTCCTTGAATGGCATAAATTTCATCACAACATTCAAAAAATCTCACGCGGTCGAATTCCTAAATAGTTTTTAGAAATTCAAGAATTAATTAGCTCAACAGCTAACCCAACTATATCATATACTTATCCAAATTCATTTACTCTAACTAAATGGAGACTGAAGAAAAAAACTTGGATAATTATACCAAATCTAACTATAGGCAAAACTAATCATTTCGACCAAAAAATTACTACAATACGACATTATATTCTCTCTCCAAATAACAAATTAATAGCATGCCAGGGTTGTGAACTAAAAGATATCACTCTAAAAACAAAAAAATACTTCTTTCAATACGATACTAGAAATCTCTATGCTATCCAAGTTGACTCCTATAGAAACCTTCATGCTGATATAGCTAATTTTTCTCTAGCTCTAAAAAAAGCCATATTAACATATACTACAGTAAATACTGCAAAAAAACTAGCATTATCATGTCTATTAACAGCATTTTCAATATTTCCACAACATATTTGGAATTCATTAGCAGCAAGCAATAACTCCAAACAGCAATGCTCATTATTTATAATTACAA
>CAJVPM010000848.1:0-14478 GCA_910592325.1 Scutellospora calospora
TCTAATGGTAAAGTCTAAATCTATCTGTGACTACTAAATTACTTGTAAAAGTGATATAATAAATAAAGTACATTCAAAAAACTAACTATTTATAAAAATACTAATAATAAAAATAATAAAATAAAATAATAATATAAAATAATTTAAACTTATTTTATAACAGTATAATATTTGCTATATAAGCAGATAGTAAGTTGGAGTTAAGTAAGGATTTTAAAATAGTAATACTTTTTAGTTAAACTAGTATTATATACTTTTGAATTAATATTAGTAGGTAAAATACATAAGGTACTAGGTTTGGCTTCAGATATACTATTATGATTCTACTTAACCACAAATCTGATGATTTTTTAAACTATTAAAACTATTAGAGTCTCTTTATTAAGATAATATTTTATATATTAGTACTAATATTTCATTTGATTAATTTATTTTTTAAGAAAAATATACTGACTTTTTTTATTATTTTTTATTTTGCTTATATATTTATATTTTAACTTTATATTATTATATTATAAATTTATTATATGATCATTAACTCTTAAATAAATTATATAATGAGTTGAATATATAATATTTGACTTTTATTTTAATTATATATTTATTATATGCTTTAATTTTTTATTTTTTTTTTTATTTTTCAACAAGCTGTCTGCAAATTTTTATTATGTATTATTTTCAAATTACATTTGTTAGTAAGAATACAATTAGCTATACATACAACTTTAGTCATTATCTATTTATAGGTTCTGCCATATAGATTACCTACTAATTGCTATACCTAGTATCTGCTTGTAGATACTCTATTTAAACCTTCTGGCATCATGATGAAACTCTATTTTTAACATAATATTTTTATATCTATGCTAATCTTGTGCTACCTCATTTGAAGACTATTCAGACCAACTTGTATCTCAAATTGTCTTTATAGAACTAGGCTCTATCACAAGGTATCTACTTACATCCTATTCTGGTGAGGGCTTGCGGATGACCCTAACTATGCTGTGCTATATCTTAATTAAGCTAGCATATACCCTTATTGGTGTTCATACAAACCCAGTTCCTTCCGTAGCTCTCCACTAGATTAGTTTAGTTCTTCTGAATATTTTACAAGATAGATCCTCCCAAATCTAGTTAGCTGCCAAACCAGGTTAGTATTGCTATTTGTATAATGTTACATTATACTTAACTTTTCTGTTACATTATAGACTTACTCACACTCATTCAGTTTGCATTCTTCATTTCTAGACTTCCTCCAGATCGAGCATCAAGTTGGTATGACTATCAAAATCTGTACTATCTCACCTAACTTGGGATTTCTACTATGCAGATCCTCTGCCTGTAGATCCTATCAAGATTTATTCATATAATGTTATATTAGACCTAACTTTTCTGTTACACTTCCAATATCTGATTAGTATTGGTATAATATGATTTATAGGGTTACAACTCCAGAAATAGACAGAGTTTACTATAAGTTGGATACAAAGGTCTAAGTAATTATTCAAATTCATTGACAGTGGGATTTGAACTCCAGACTTTTTATATGGCAGTCCGACAACCTAACCACTACACTAAGATCACTAGACTTATATGCTTTAATTAATTCTTAATTGATTTTTAATTTTATCATAATAGTTCTAACTAATCTTAGCTAATTAATTACTTATAAACTAACTCTTTAATTTATGTAACTATATTTTGAATATGAAGCTATCAAGTTTGACCCTTATTTATTTATTTATTATTATATACTTATATTATTTTTATTCATAATCTTTTTCTACTATTATTTCTCTTACTATATAATCTATGATCTGAATTTTCTTAAAGAACTAATTCTATTTATAATAGAAACTAGACTCTCTTTAACTTTTATCTCTGAAGTTAATACTATTTATGATTATTTTAATATCTTCAAATTTTAACTCTTTCTTAATTTTTTAACTCTATTCCTAGTAAAGAGCTTATATAACTTATATCTATTTACTTTTGCCAAATAATATTAACTATACTTCTCTATTTTTTTTATCATAAAAGATCTATTCTATCAATAATCAAATTTTCTTAGTGAGTTATCAAAAGTAGAATCATAAACAAGTACAAGGTCTTCTATACTAATAAGTTCTTTATTCTTAATACTATATTTATCATGAAACTTTTTTTACTTTAATTTTACTATAACTTTTTTTTAAGTCTCATTTAACTTATATATTAGATCTTTTATATATTAGATTTAAATATAATACTAGATCTACAAATGCTAAAATTGTTTTATTTAATTTATTTTTCTCAAAAACTCTTTATCTGATTCTGATTTTAGTATTTATTAAAAGAACTTCATCTTCTTACTTCTTCCTTATTAGTACTTTGAATATTTTATTACAGGTTTTAAAAGACTATTTGAACAGTTAATCTAATATAATTGTTATTTCTTTTTTAGCTATTAACCTAAGGATATCAATTTCTTAACTTAGATCAGTTATTAATATATTTATAACTAATCCTTTAGTAAGAGTTTTTTTATTAATCAGACTAATAGATTCTATTAATTCTTTACTCTTTCTCTTTTTAGATATAGTTTTTGCTTTATCTATATTTAGATACTACCTTTTACCAAAACTTCTATTATCAAATAACTTCTTATTCTTATTTACATGTATTATAAGATATTTATCATCTTTTTTTAGCACTTTTTTCATAACTTCAAAAATCTTATATTAGTATTTCTTATATTTGGAACTTTTACCTATTTATTTTAGTTTATATTTGATTTATTAGCAGATTAATTCTAGTCTTACTAATTAGAATAATTATATAACAAGTGATTCTCTTAGTTACATACATAACACTTTCAAAACAAGTTTTTACTTTATCTTATATTTTCTTTATTTTGTGCTATGTTTGAAGGTTATAATTTATATTAAGGTAAGTTGTACCTCTTTTCTATAAATGTTTGTATATTTTTTAACAACTTTACAATAGTTATTTCTATCTAATCTAATCTTTTCAAATTTGAAAAATACTAATTATTAATATAACAGACTTTCTTTACTTTCTGAATAGCTAGAAATTTACTAATATTCTTTATTGTTCACTATGCTTATTTCATGCACCCCTTGCATATTTATGCATAAATATGCATAAACATGCAAGAGAACATAAAATATACAAGAGATACATAAAATATGCAATATTTATAATTAATTACTTTAAAACTTATAATTGTTAAAATATTTGATTCAAGTAATTGGTTTTAAGGAGTTTCCAAAAACTTGGGTCTAAGAGGAGGACTATAATTATATAATAAATAATAGTTCCCCAATGATATTTAGTATATTTATCCATGAGCAAAGTCATTTTTGATAAAAAAAAAATTCAATCAAAATGAAATAAATATTTATTACATCATATTTAAGTAAAATAGTTTGATTCTCTTTATTAAACTCCAATAAAATTTATATTGAATTATTGTAAAACGTGCTGGTAATAATTAATAGATGGCAAGGTTCTAAAATGTAAGTTTCAATACAAAAGAATAAGAATTTTCCTTTTACACTAAAAGAATGATAAGATTAAAAAAAAGGTATAAGATAGATGAGTAATTAGTTCAATTATTATTAAAGAACCTATTAAAAAATCTTAATATTAACGTTAATACAGTAATATAAGATAATAAGTTATGATATTTAACCCGCTATTACCTTTAAAATATAATAATTAAAAAATCAATTTATTATTATTATTGAAAGAATAAGTCTTGAACAAGTTATCAATATTAACAAAGAATAAAGTTATTATTTTATAGTATTGATCTGTAGTTTGGAAACACGATCTATGATTCAAACCTTAATTGAAACAAGCGTCACAATTACAAAATTTAAGGTTTACATCATGCATTATTATCTAAAATTAAGTACTAAAGCAAGAGAACTATTGCCTTAAAGAATTATATTTGGTTAACATTAAATCGCTAACAGCCTATCATTCAATCAGTGTTAAACAAGATCTACATGATAGCAGAAATCGTCTGGTGTAGTTCGTAAAGTGATTAACTCACATGATCAAAACTTTCATAGTGATAGTACTCCCTTCGTATAGTACCCAGTACTTTTTAAAAAGACCGGGGGTACTGTATGCAGCTCTGTACGATAATTAATTTTCTTTATTAATACCTACGCATCGAACGTAGTTCTATAATTAAATCTATAAATTTATTTATTGTAAATAATATAAATAGATTACATTTTTTTTGAAACAAAAAAAAAACTAAGATAATTAAATTTATTTTTAAATTTTTAATATTAAATAATAGAACTATTTATTAATTAAAAAATAATAATAACTATTACGTATTATATACTAAAAAAAAATTATGTCGACTACAAAACCAAAGGGATCAACGTCACTAAACAACCAATACCTAAAAATCTAAAGGTATTAATATAATTTAAAATTGAATAAGCATTAGAAATATCATTTGGAATAGTTTGATCAAGAAATTGAGAATCACATTTTTGAGAAAAGAATTTGGGAGTTAATGAAAGTATTGGTTCAAATGGTGTACAATTAAAATCCGATGGATTATTTTGAGTATATAAGAGTATTTTAGTAAAAATTGCCTTCATTAAATATAATAAAGAATATAGATAATAATAATAATAATAAATATGTGTATGCGGATTAAAAAAAAAATTATTATACAGTATATACAGTAAATTATAATTAACATACCTTATTACAATCAGTACAGATTACTTGACTTGACAAAGTTAAAAGAGGAGTCATCATTGGTAGCAATGACGTATCAGGTGAACAAGCAGTATTTAAAGTACTTTTAGAAATTGGATTAGAAGTAGGCGAACTAATCGCACTATTAGTAATAGTAGTAGTTAAAATTGTAGCGATGCTTGTCGCTTTTGAAGTCTCAATAGATCTTGAATATGTTGGACTGCTTGTCACTCTTGTAGAAATTGTAGAACCTGTAGAAGGAATCGATGTACTGGTAATTGTTGGAAAATCATTATCTATTGTCATATTGCTAATATTAGTAGAATTTTTACCAAAGTTAATTGGAAACCGATTTCTAGCGACATTATTAGAAGTTGAGGAAGAATTTTTGAGAGCTTGACCGATATTGATTAGAGTCTCTATCATGCAATATGAATTGAATTTATTTGCAGAATCTCTTAAGCAAATAATATCTCTAATTAAATCGTAATACTTCAATAATTCATAAACGGTAGTGATTAATAAATTTTTTGAAACAAGTTCTTGATAGCATTGAGATTTTAGTGTTTGAAGTAGTTGTTGAATTATATCAGGAGTACATGGTTTTAACGCACATGTATCTTTTATGAGTTGTGCGAGAGTATTCAGCATTACAGTTTGATCATTTGAGGATTGATTTAAAAGAGTAGGTAAGCTCATAGTTAAAGTCAACATTGGAATGCAGTTGTTTAAAGATTCGTCATTAATCGCCGACGAAATAGTTTGCGAACATGATTCTGTTAGATTAAATTCTATTAAAGATTGAGCTTTAATTAATTGTATGAAATAGGAAATTACGAAAAGATTTATGAGAAGTTTAATTAATAATGTGCCGCGCATGATGATGGGTTAAGGGATGTAATTAATTGTTATGCCTACAAAGAAAGTTAGCACGTACTTTCTAAGCGAAAGACGTCGTCTAGCCTAACAATGAAAACTCTCCACATATATTACCAACACCAAAAACAAAGAAGTGCATAGATACATGCAATAGAAATTGACTTAATGATCATCATTGTTCGTTATTGCTTTATTGCTTAAAAATCAACCAAAAGAAGATAACAAGAGATTAATATACAGCATTTGTTCTATGTTTTTGGTAAAAAAATGCATACGAAACGGGAGATATTAGGTGATTTTTTTTGGGAGGTATACATGATATTGTCTAGTTTACTAATACTATAATCGATTCTACTTTAAGTCTCTAAAATCACATGATTTCCGCCATTCCTTGAGTGTCAAGACTGTAAGATGTTAAAACTTTTAAAAATGTACAACCAAATTTCGTATAGTATCTTAAAACATTTTGAGCAAAATATTACTATCACATGGTTAAACGGAAACAGTAACCTGGTATAATTAAACCAAAGGTAGAGGTAGCTGTATAACATGGTGTTCGTACACCCCGTCTTTATTGACTTGATAAGGTAACGGAAAGTCCTATGTAACATTAAAAATCAATATTTATTCCATGTCTCAAATTTCATTTCTCTCACCCTAATTCAGTATATCTCCGATAAAGGGAAAAGATTATGTAGGGGCGGGTAAGAAAAGCCATTTATAGATCTATTAACTTATATTGTTAATCTTATAAATGTAATGTGTACGTAGCTAAACCATTACATTTTATGGTTCGATTTAATTGATTTAATTACACTAGACTAAACAAGTTTAAAATTTGAAATTTTTGATGTAAATTTATCATTTTATTTTTGATCAATCTTTGTGTAAATTATATCGATATATATTTTTACAAACAATACTCGTAAAAAAAAAGTATATATTGTAGTATGTAACAACAACAAAAACACACTAACAACTTTAAGTAAGTCAGATTTTATGTAAATCGATTTCGATATGGCAAAAATTTCTCGAGATTTTAAGACATTTAATGGTTATTAAAAAAGAAATTTCTTTAAGTCTACCCGAATAATTTAATATTGAATACTTTCCTTGGCATCTTGGCGTACGAATTATCCGCCTAATGTGTTCGCATTTTATACTTTAGTTCAGTTTTTAAATGTTAGAGAATTATTCTACGTAATTAATTAAAATTACGGAATATGCATAACGAAATATTCGTACTTACTAAAATTATTTAAGACGATATTTATTATGTTTTTTGAAGTAGCCATTTTCGAAACAAAGGAATTTATTAAATATTTTTTTTTGTACACTTTGTTTAGTATTAATGTTCAAAACTTGAAACCGCCAAGAATCACGTGATGCTGTACTTAATCGTCGTTATTACTGAAACAAGTATGTAACTACCATTTACCTACCCATTTACGTATTTACGTGCATAGCCACAATCATTGTGTAATACGTTTGTTTTATTGACCATCTGACTACTTTAAATTCGATATTTAACTCAATATTAAACATTTGTTTGTGTGACTTGGATAATTACTATGTTTTTTTTTTTTTTTTTTTTTTGGATTGTTAAAAAGATTATTAAAAGATTTATTCTCTTGTTTTTTTCCTAGTTCAGCAAAAGAAATACTATGTTTATTTCGTTTTCTATGTCTTATAAGATTAGCATATAGTGAGTGAGTTGGTTTCCACTACATATGACTTAGGTTCAATTTCTGATTTTCCGGAAATATTTTTGATATTATGTCTATCTGTATATCTATCTATCGCTATTAAAAGAATATCATATTATATTAAGTACATCATATTATATTAAGTACATCTAACGTAAAATAATAATAATAATAATAATAATAATAATCTAATATTCGAACTTAGTAAGGGAAACTAATCAATTACCCCATCTGTTACACAGCATATATACCAGTTTTTATTCGTTTAATTATCATATTAATGTTTGAAACAAATATTTTATTCCCGCATAGACAAGTTACAAAATAATAATAAGTTTTAGTACTTTTTTCAAAAAATGGAAGTGCACACACGTGTTCTAAAAAAGGACTTTCGAGTAGTACTATCTTTTTATGAATAATACAAAATTGTTTCTTTGATAATGTTATGTTTACATACAAACATAAAATGTATAAATATCACTGAAACCTGCGTTTGTTTTTTTTTTTTTAAGAAACAATCAGTTCTTCCCCTCTTCCCTTGCCTCCGACTAGTTAAATCATTGAGTGATTTTTCTCTTTCTTTAACTAAAAAAATTTTTTTTTTTTTTTAAAAGAAAAATTCTTTTCTGTGGGATATTTTGCCTGGTGCAATTCTCATAGGTTCATAAAAAAATAAAACCCTCCCTCCTTTTAACCATCTCCTATTTTTCTTGAACCTTTGTAAATAAAATCATTACTTGAATAATATCCTTTAAAAAAAGAATTTCAAAAAAAAAAAAAAAAAATTAAATTAAAATAATAATAATAATGGATTTCAAAATAAATTTCCTCTTCCTAATTGCTTCCGTATTGTTGTATTTAACGACTTCAATTAACGCAGTTAATCCTATTGCTAATTGTCAACAATCTAAATTGGCGGCTAGTGATGGAACTCAAAATCCAAAAGGTGATTGTGTCAGTACAGTAATGGGTGAAGTTCCAACTGTTAAAAACATGGTCTCTTCTCTTATCGTAAGTCCTACAAATGGTCAGACAATTAACGAAAATCAAGCATTTGATGTTAAAGCAGCTACGAACAACCTCATCACTGGTTTCTTCTCTGATCCAAAAACTCAGTATTATACTAATCCACAAACACTTGGAGCCAATGGTCAGATCCAAGGACATAGTCATATTACAATCCAACAATTAAATGGTAACACTCCCCCTGATCCACAATTATTTGCTTTTTTCCAAGGATTGAATAATGCATCCGTGAACGGTATTTTGGCTGTTACTGTAGCAAAAGGTTTACCTGCTGGTAATTATAGAATTTGCACTATGACTTCCTCGCTTTCTCATCAGCCTCTTATTATGCCCGTTGCTCAACGTGGTTCTCAAGATGATTGTATCAGAATTAACGTTAAACCAAACAATAATGGAAAGGGTGCTAATAACGGAAATAACAATAATGGAAAGGGTGCTAATAATGCAAATAATGGAAACGCAAATAATGGAAAGGGTGCCAATAACGCAAATAATGGAAACGCAAATAATGGAAAGGGTGCCAATGGTCAGGGTGCCAATGGTCAAGGTGCCAATGGAAAGGGTGCCAATGGTCAGGGTGCCAATGGTCAAGGTGCCAATGGAAAGGGTGCCAATGGTCAAGGTGCCAATGGTCAAGGTGCCAATGGAAAGGGTGCTAATACTCAAGATGCTAAAGGAACGGGTACTAATACTCAAGGTGCCAATGGAAAGGGTGCTACTAACACAAATAATGGTCAAGGTGCTAATGCTCAAGGCAAGGCGGCAAGGAGTGCAAAGATTCCAAAGAATGCAAAAGGAAAAGGGAAAAATGTAAAAGGAAAGGGAAAGGAAGTAAAGGCAGTCAAGAAGAGAGCTCTTTTTTAATTTAATGGTAAAATAGATAATTTTTTTTATTTAAATGTACATTCATCTGTGTGGGAGGTTTTTTTTTTGTCCATATCATTACACTAAGAATAAAGATTTCTTTCTGTTTATATTAATTACAAAAAAATCCAAAAAAAAAATTAGGGTTTTTAATAAAATAATAGTAGCTTTGTTTATAGTACTGTAACTACAGAAAAAAAAATTTGATTTATTAAATAATAAGCATTTTTTCTTTTATTTTTTTTTTTGTTTAGAATAACGAAAAAATAAACTTGATTTTTAAGTAATAAAAAACTCTTCTTTTTTTTTTTTTGATAAAGTTTACAAGAGGTCAATTAACATAGGAATACAAAATTTGAGTTTATGATACCAATAAATTGTATCTAATCATAAAAATATTCGAATTTACACGTCTAAAATTTGAATATTTGAATTCTTGTATTTGGACTTTAAAAAAATAGCGATACAAAATTTACAATATACGTAAAATCAAATCTTGATTGACATCTCTATGTTAATTTGTATACTATAATATCCGATCTACTAGTTAACATAAGTATTATCTAAATTTATAGTCCTAATATTAATTTGTAAACGTAAATGACAGCGAGATTTTAGTGATCTACTAATAATCGTCAAATAATGAATTGAATTATTATTAATAGATTAAAATTCTTTTTTTTTATACTATCCCAAATTTGATTAAAAACTTTATAATCTTACCTTTACTATTAATTACTGTATTAATAATCAAATTATTTTTTTAAATTATTATTATTTTGTTTTTTTTTTTTATGATATTTGTTTCTGTCTAATTATTTTTTTCAAAAATTTTTTTTTCTGTTTACAAAAGAAATAGCAGTATAAGGATTACGTATTAGAATTTCAAATTAAGAAATAATTATACTTGCTTAAAAAAGTAAAGAATAATTAACAAAGGTGTGACTAATTTGAAACAGAGAAACCTAATTTTTAAAATTATGCATATCGTTAAACGTACGTATCATATCTGACATTCGGCTAAAAGTAGTTAACAAAAAAAATCAAATTAAATCGATAAAGATGGAAATTTTATATGTATAATAACAGAATACGTATAACAAATGATAATATTTTATCTTTAAACTTATGTAAATTTTTTATACGTAGTCCAATTTTACAATTCAAGGATTCATAACTAGAAGTATGTTTACATTGTGATTCTTAAAGGTAACAGGTGACTATTAGATAACATTGTAATAGGGGCCTGCAAATTATCTATTTTTGTGGCCCGGCCCGCACTTAGTTTTAAAATTTTTTTTGTCGGCCCGGGCTGCGGGACCCAATGCAGGTCTCTACCTTGTAATGTATTAATTTTTCTTTTACCATTATATTAATTTTTCATATCGACTTTCATTTATAATCTAACAAAAATTTATTTTAAAAAAATTGTAAAAATATGTTCTTTAACTTTTGACACTCTATATAGTTTTAGAAAATAAAAATAAAAAAATTTGGGAACTGCTATTCGCACTATGAATTTTTGCTATTAGCACCATGAATGATCACGTTTGTTTACAAATTTTACTAACTTTGATCGAAGATATCTCGACGACCACTGCACCAAATTCGATGATACTTTTTTATTTATTCGAATTCTACAGATCTGTAGAATTCAAATAAAAAAATTTTCATCGAGTTTGGTGCAGAGATCGTCGAGATATCTTCAATCAAAAGTTCTGTTTAAAAATTTTGCAGTTACTATGTTACGTTTTAAAAAATTTAAAATTTTGATCGAAAATATCCCGATGACCACTGCATTAAATTTGATGAAAATTTTTTTATTTAAATCCTACAGTCTACCAAATTTAAATAAAAAAATTTTCATCGAATTTGATGCAGTGGTCATCGAGATATCTTCGATCAAATTTAGCACCTGGAAAATGTGTACCAGGTTGGGTCCGGATAATTAGATCGAAATTACAGAACGATCGGAATTATATCGAATTTTTTTTATTTTCTTTTTTGTATTACATTATTACCCCTATATGTCAGTTGCTTATAAATTATGACTTTTAATTAAAAATTAAAAAAATGAATTACGTATTATTATTGTAATAAATACAGTATACGCTTATTTAAATAATAATATTTTTGAATTTTTCTTTTCTATTTTCTTTTTTTTCTTTTTTTTTTTTTACGAAAAAAAAAATGCAAAGTTCGTTACAGTGTAAAGGTCTAATTTGACCCTCCGGAAATACTGCGCTTCGACGTAGTACAAAGTCCTATTTTTAGTTTTAGATTCTTTTATATATATCTTAACAAACATGTATGATAGTCTTACCTCGTAGCTTAGTAAGGATCATTATTTACCTTAATTAGATTAGCCGATGTTCACGATGTGACATATGTGGCATTTAGGCATATATGTCATATCTGGCACATGTGGCATATATGTCCTATCTGACATATCGGACATATATCAAACATGTCCCAAATGTACACACTAGTATCGCAAAAGATATAAAAGCGATACCTTTTACCCTCAATAAAGATAACTCAACTCAGCTCAGAAGAGTTCAATAAAATAAATCTCAGATTTGAGAAATCCCTTCTCATAAAAACCCTGATACCACATTCGTTAACCCACAATTACCTCTCTGATTTTCTTTAAACTGACCTTGACTCTGATAAACCTGGACCAAATCCTCTACATCCTCTTTCTGCCTTCCACTATTAGGGTTATCATTAGTTTAGTAGTAGGTTGTAGAGATTGGTTGGTGAGACTATTATTCTAACCTACTCTCAGACCCAGACTCCTATTCAGCTTTCAATATTTGGTGGTGACTATGAGATCCAATATGATTTCATCTAAGGTCAAACTTGCAAAAAATTAAGATTGGAATTAGCAAGGATATTTCTATTGATATTAAGGAACCAAAAGACTAATAAAAATATTAGTCTGTTGTTAATATTTTAAAAAGCAAAAATTGACAAAAAAATAGAGTCTACATTGTCTTAGTTAAGATATTGGAGTACACTAAACTAAGCAGAAATCAACAGCAAAAATTAAACTACTGTGAAACAACTAGCCAATATGGCAAAACATTCTATATATATAACTACTCAACTATTAGGGATCACTATGCTTTGAAGAGGTTAGATTTTTGCAGTACACTATATGTAATTCTGTTCTATGATTACAATTTAATAACCAATGCACTCAGTGATTTATTGGTACTATATGAACAGTTTATTGAAAGAGCCTAGCAAGAAGTTATCTAACAGGAATTTCTAAATGAATTCAGAATTAATCCTAGAATAGAAGAAAAAATCGTTAGTACTATTTATACATATCAATTCTTAGTGCAGAATCTGTAACACATTCATAACCTAAAAACAATCTAATCTAAATTTGACATTAAAGTAAATTCAGACTAGGTTGTCAGTGTTCTAACATTAGCCTCTAGAAAAAATGAATTAAAAATTTAAATTAGCAAAATTCAAAAGTAAAAAAAAAATAAAATAAAATAAAAAATAAATTTCAGTATTGCCGTGATATTTAAATAATATTATGATATCAAATATAGTGATGTTAATTAAAATCGTATCGCATGATCTGAAATAAAATTTACCCGGTTATCAATGACGATGATTTAAATCATAAAAAAAATCATTTTATAGCAATATAATATTGATTTAAAACATTGTGTTTTAAATCATTTGCCATCCCTAGTCAGATCATATTAAAATTTTCGAATTCCGCGCGGAGCGCGGGTTTTGAGCTGGTACCCTATAAATTTGACCTTTTACTTATTTAGAGAGAGATACAGTATTAGCATGTTTGTAATACAGACTAAATACATAACTTCGAAGATGTTGAATCATTTGTATACATATTGTAAAACCAAGAGTACAGCCTAATTATTTATTTACATGATGCAGGCGACAATTTATATAAAAACAAAATATCGATACTGTTTAAACAACTTCTAGCTAATTTTTATAGCAAAAATGTTAGATGAAGAAATTACTAAAATCACTAGCAAGTTGAGTTTTACAGATTGTGAAAAATTAGCAGATAAAAAAGATTCTAAGGGAATGTTCATGCTTGGTTATTGCTATGAAAACGGAATTGAGGTCGAAAAGGATGAGAATAAGGCATTTGCACAATATGAAAAATCTGCTGAACTGAATAATATTTATGGGATGTATAAAGTTGGCCAATGTTATCTTAACGGAATTGGAATTGAAAAGGACGAACACCAGGCATTTACTTGGTATGAAAAATCAGCAAACGCAGGAAATTCTAACGGAATTTATCAAGTTGGCCATTGTTATCTTAATGGAATTGGAGTTAAAAAAAATGAACTTCAGGCATTTACTTGGTATGGAAAATCCGCAAATGAGGGAAATTCTAACGGAATGTATCAAGTTGGGGTTTGTTATGACTTAGGAATGGGAGTTGAAACCGATAAGCAAAAAGCATTTGAATACTACAAAAGTTCTGCTAAGGCAGGCAATTCAAAAGGATTCTCTAGGATAATCGAATTATCTGACGAAATGGGACGTACCGATGGAATGATTCAAGTTGGTGATTGCTATCTTAACGGAATTGGGGTTGAAAGGAATGAACACCAAGCATTTGTTTGGTATAAAAAAGCAGCAGAGAAAGGAGATTCTAACGGGATAAATAATGTTGGCTTTTGTTACGAACATGGAATTGGTGTAGAAAAGGATGAGAAAGAAGCATTCGTACACTTTCAAAAATCAGTAGATAAGGGAGATTCTGATGGAATGTTTCAAGTTGGCTTTTGTTATTACCATGGAATTGGAGTTAAATTGGATAAACAACAAGCATTTAAATATTACTTAAAATCAGCTGAAATGGGCAATTCTAACGGAATCTTTAAAACCGCCATTTGTTACTATTACGGAATTGGTGTGGAAAAGGATGAAGATAAATTTCGGGAATGGATTAAAAAGTAAGTGTGATTTTAATTTTTGTCTCGATATTTTATAATTTTAATGTCACTTATACAATTTTTAATTATCAGGGAGTAAGAATAAAAGAATATTTATTTATTTATTAAAAGTCTGTATGCAATTCACATTTATAAATGCTTTTTTTTTTTATTTTTTGTGTAAATTTAGCTCGTGAGTATAAAGAAGATTTATTTATTATTCGATGAAACAAATTATTCATAAATATTAATTATATTTAATATACTTTACAATTAACTATCTATTTCAAATTATTTTATTTATTATTAATTTATTTAGTATGTGAGTA
>CAJVPM010000849.1:0-14471 GCA_910592325.1 Scutellospora calospora
AAAAGCGATAATAAAGTACATTCAAGAAACTAACTATTTATAAAAATACTAATAATAAAATAATAAAATAAAATAATTGAAACTCATTTTATAATAGTACTAACAAGTTCTCAGGTAAGCTTGCTACTAAGTTGTTATCATAGAACAAGATTATATATAGTGCACTGCAGAATTCTAACCTCTTCAAAGCATAGTAGTTCCCAATAGTTGAGTAGTTATATATGTGGAACGTTTTATTATATTGCCTGGTTGTTCCATAGTAGTTTAATTTTTTCCTCTGTCTTCTGCTTAGTTTGTTGTACTCCAACATTTTAACTGCGGCAGCATGAACTTCATTTTCTTGTCTATTTTTGCCTTCTAAAATATTGGCAATAGACCAATATTTTTGTTATTCCTTTGACTCCTTAACATTATTGGGAATATCCTTGCTGATTTCTATTTTATTTTCATGAGTTGGGCCTTGGTTGGGGTCATATTGAATCTTACAGGTTGGTCCTAGGTGTTGTATATCTCACAGTCACCACTAAATGTTAAGAGCAGAATAGGAGTCCAGGGTCCGAGAGTAGATCGGAACAATTGTCTCACACTAATCTCTTTACAACCTACTACTAAACTAACTATAACCCCAATAGTGGAAGGCAGAAAGAGAGCGTGGAGGATTTGGTCTGGGTTTATCAGAGTCAAGGTCAGTTTGTGTATAATCAAGGAGTAATTGTGGATTAACAAATGTGATATTGGGATTACTTATGCAAAGAGTATTTTATTTCTCAAATCTGAAAATTTATTTTATTGAACTCTTCTGAGCTCCCTTTTTTATTGAAGGTAAAAGGTATTACTTTTATACTTTCCGCAATACTAGTAGGCACATTTGGAACATATCTAATATGTGTCCGATGTGTCAGATATGCCAGATAGGTCACATGTGTCAGATATGCCACAAATGACACATATGCCATATATGACACATCGTAAACATTGGCTAATCTAATCAAGGTAAGACTATTATACATGTTTATAAAAAGACTAAACAAGATTCTAAAACTAAAAATAGGACATCGTACTACGTCGAAGCGCAGTATTTCCGAAGGGTCAAATTAGACCTTTACAACGTGCGTTGGATTAGATCCGACGCAAGGAAGCATCTGAGGCACAACATATATATGATATCATATTCGGAAATTTTCCGACTGATGAAAAGTCAAGGCGGAAATTATGACGAAACGGAAATCTCCGGCATTTTACAATAGATTTTGTGCACTGAAATTAATTGTCTGTGAACTTCGTGAAGTAAGCGGAACCGTTTTGTGCTTATAACTAGGTTCTAACGGAGTTAGAAATATAAAAAAGTCTCGTGTATCTTAATAATGACAATAGATTTAAATAGTGATCTATAGATTACGTAAATCTTCCAATTATATTACAAATATTCAGAGCCACTCAAGAATTACCTTTATATTGCAAAGTGCTAAAAAAATAAAAAATAAAAAACGATAGGAATTACATATAGGCTAATTTTTTACCGATTTTCGTCGACCAGACCTCAAAAAATCGTTTAATTCTGGTCAAATTTGCAGATCATTTGGCCTGGAGAGATGAGTTTTAAAACTCATCTCCCCAGTAGGGTTGTTAAATCTTACTTGACAACGTAATTTACATGGTAAGTTACGGTAAGTTACGTTGTAACTTACATGGCCTTTATGTAAGTTACAGTATAGGTATTAAAGCTGACCGAATCATGTGACAATTTCTACCAGCATTAACATCAGCATCAATGGCTGAAACTTACAAGTAATTTACGTAAGTTAAAATAAAATTTACATCAGTAAAATACATGTAACTTACATGTAAGTTAACAACTCTACTCCCCAGGCAAACGATCTGCAAATTAGACCAGAATTAAACGATTTTTTGAGGTCTGATCGACAAAAATCGGTAAAAATTAGCCTATATCCGATATGTAATCGCATTACGTGATTTATATAATTATGTCATCTATACAATCTAATTCAGAGTTCTTACATTTGATATGAGACAGGTTATACTGTAAGATAACATGTACAGGCAATTATCATTCAGATTTTGTCAGTTAATGAGTAAAATCAGTAAAATTAGTCTTTAAAATTGTATCTTTTCGATCATATAAAATTTTTTAAAAATTTTAAACACTGATTTTACTATCATTAGAATCACAAAAATTAGTCTTAAGAATTACGAATTAGGTAGCCGCGCGACATAGTCGCACCAAACCAGGGGGTTAACTTTTGAGATGATATCTTATTAGGGTATTTACCACGTATTTGTTTGAAGTTATGATCGAAACGGAATTGGAGTAATAAAATAATTACAAAAAACTAACTATAGATACGAAAATCAATAAATCCTATTAAATTATATTTTTTTTATTGTAAGTTTACTGTACATTGCAGATTTAGGACATTTTTTAAATCAAATTAAGATCTGGACATATTGAATTTATAGAATTTTACTGTATATTGCTCTTGAAGTTTAAATAAAAACCTGTAGTTTTTGATCAAAAATCAAAAACATAATTTAAATTCCATTTCAAGCACAAGTTATACGGCTACATATCTTTGAAGACTAGTGTAGGAGGCACGGGTTTCTAGACATGCCCATGAGGCATGCCTGGGGCATGCCTTTGGGCCAGAGGGAATGCCCATATCATGTGATCACAGAAAAGATTTCACGCGTATGATTGGCTGATATAAATCTAATATTTCACCTTTTATTTCATAAAAGCAATAATATTGTCTGCTGTTACTACATAAAACAATCTCAAAACCGAATCACTATACCTACAATTCAAACGATTATTAGCAATATAAATATTACAAACTCACTAAAGAAAATTAGAACGTTTAATACAAGTTTAGAGATCTTTATTATAGTATTATTTATTAATCTATTATCATTAATAACAACTAATGTGTTCTGTATGAATTTAATATTATAGAAATTAAATCCTGAAATCATTAGTGAAATGCATAAATGAGATTTATATTAAGTAAGAATGACCTTATTTTCTGATTCAAAGACATATATAATTATGTACGTATGTTTAATACTAAATAAAAGCTATTTATGTTGCAAAAATTATGCAAGGAACCATATATAAATTCATAATAATCAATAGAAATTGTGATATAACATACATAAAATGATAAGTGATATGCGGATATTATTCGCTTAACAGTCAGGGAATATGTCACGACGATCGATTTTACATAAAATGTTACACAAAAATCAGACGTTTCCTTTTCGTTCGTTGCAAAGTAAAACTGTGAACCTTACTAGAAACTCGATCTTTACGCTTTAACAAAACTCGATTTTCTTGCTTTGTAGCATATATTTATGACTTTGTTTTTTTATTTTTATCTTATTTTTTTTAGGTATTATAAGTTAAAAAAGAGCATAATTTTCACCTTTATCGCTCGCATTCTTTTCACGAAGATAAATTATACCGGATCTCGTTGACTCATAAGCTAGCATAAACGACAAACTGTATGGTTACTTAGAGGTATTAAGTAGCTTTCATTAATAAATTTTTGAGTTAGAGTGAATTTGAGATTTTATATTATTATTAGGCATTAGAAGTTCAATCAACTCGGATCGGTAGGCATAAACTTATTACTAGAGATGTGCCTCTCGCACGAAATGCTGATGTCATTCAATTGATTCTCGCACGAGATAATAAATAATTTATTATGACATCAGCATTTCGTGCTAGAGGCACATCTCTGCTTATTAATATAAAAGTTATACGGGTTATATAATTTATTTTAATATTTTTATATACTTCATTTTCTTTATTTAAAATTTACTAAAGATACATTTTTTTTAATCATCTTTCATAGATAGTAAATATTGTTTAGCCGAGACACTAACTAATTCCTTAACCCGCCTTCCTTTTGTAACCTTTTCTTTAGTTTTATAGATATCTTCATGCAGAATATTATATAGCCGAATGAGACCATTTCTATAAAAATTAAACATTCGCGTATAACCGTCTGGTTTCATTTCTTGTGCATGTTGAAAAAGACCATGTTGTGTAGGATCAGGGTGATTAAATGCATTGGTAAGTTCGTCAACAAGCTGCCATAAAGCTTCGGTGTGTTGTTTAACAGCTCGATCTCCTGTACTAACTACATTGTCTCCCACGAATTCATTGTATAAAAGCAACAATCTTTCACGCTCATCTTGAATTGCCGTTATTCTTTGCTTCAGAATTACTGGATCTGATAAGCCAGATGTTAGATTTTGCTTAACAAATTTCACGCCGTATTGTTCCAGGGCTTCATCAAAAGCTAAGTAATGATTTTCTCGAGTAATATTTACTGAAGCAACATGTTTGAGTAGTTCACGTTGCTGTGGGTAACGTGACACTGACTCTAAAAAGGTTACAACTGACGATGTATAAATATTTTTGCCAGTAGCAGGAAACAATGGCGCAAATGCTGCCAAATTTTTTAATTGCATTTCCGCATTACCTAAACGTATTTCTACACGATGACCTTTCCAATATCCGGCTAAACGGTAATATAAAAACCACACTTTTAAGATATTATTATTCCCTCCAAATATAATTTCTGTGTCTAATGGTATATTTTTATTATTTAAATATAGATGAATCGCTATTCCCACAGCAGAATGTATTAATTCTAGCACTTTACAAGTTGCACGATAGTCTACGTTTTGTTCCAGCTTGTCAAGAAATCGCACGCCAAGCTTTGCTGCCATACTATAAAGACCATATCCGCTAAATGCTGCAATTAAAGCACTGCACATGGCCTTTGATGTATGCCATTGTCCAAGAATAAACCTGCAAGATAAGTTTTCATTTGCATACGATTTAGTTCTTCCAAAAATAGCTGCATCACACGCTAAGTCAATAACGTCTTGTCCAAGATCTTCTAGATACATATTAATTGACTTGAATACGGCAGCGTTGCTATCAGGTGCTGGTCCAGGTTCTAATATAACAACATTTGGTGGATTTATTCGACATCCTGATTCTATTTTAGAAGCTATTTCTTCATTAATTTCTCTAATACCGAAGTTTTTTTCGTGTTTATCTAGTAACCGTTTTATGATTTGATCAAAATTTTTATCCCATTCGGATGTGAATGCTGATTGACCAAATAGATTTTCCTGAGGCTCTAAATTTTCTTGAACAAGAGACGAAATCTTAAACGGAAGCTCGAACTGGAACACCATTCTTAAGGTGGCATGTGCGGATTGCCGGGTGACATCGTATATATTTCCATACTTAAAGACAATATCCTTAAAATCGATATTATCAATAACTGCAACATTCCATATGTTGGGACCTTTTATTAATCTCGTTAGTAGATTTGATTTTTTAACACGCTCCTTTTCCAATCTCGTCTCATGTTTTCATGTATGAGACGTAATGTGTACTGCACTTAGAATCGCTTGTAAAGAAGATATTAACTTAGGCTTTTTACACAAAGAAGCTATGGTATAGGTAAGCCATATTTTCCATGAACGAAATGCTATTGTTAGGATAATAGATGCAAGAAATGATGTGATTTTTTTTATAGGACTTGTATCAAATTCTGACGCCATTTTTCCACGTTGTCTATTTTTCTTTTCTCTTACTGCATATTTTCGTTTTTCGATAGATTCGATCAATCCATCAAAGAAACTAGTAAGAGCTAAAGGAAAACTAGTATAATATTCATCTAATGATGATGGATTCTCTAGTTTATTACGGTTTTTTTCAATGTCATCGCATGAGTCACATATTGACTTTCCTAGCATTTCTCCAAATCGTCTGCATTCTTCTGCTTTTACTTGCTTTTTATCTGTAGACGAATAATGTTCGAGTTTATTAATTTTCATAGCGATTTTTACGAGTAATGGGCTAGGTAAATTATGCTTCGTGTCAGTAGAGGATGATGAACTCGATTTTGGGGATTCCAATAATTTCATCATATGCCATAACGTCGTTTCCTTTTTGCTCTCATCTTGAGAATATGAGAGGTTTGATAGCCAATTTGAAAAAAGTCTCAAAATGTGGTTAGTGTCTTCATTATGTAATTCGTTGTCAACACATGTTTTAGATGTATTTCCTGATCCTCGACGTATATGAAGATGCCCGCCATTGCTTTCAAAACAACTTGTGCAGATATATCTAACACGATTATCATTAGTAACCTTCGAAGCAATATTTGGAATTATTTGAAAAGCTGGACATGATCTAAAACCAAGGCATGGTACTTGAATGTCTCTCCCGCATATATTCCAGCGATGTTCTATACAATCATTGCCTCTGCTAAAGAACTTCTTATATTTGTTGCAGAGTAAACATTTTTTTGTGTGAATTATACTTTTACTAACATTTCTTATTTGTTTAGTACTAGACGAATGAAGTTTGCTATGATCGAAATTGAAATGACTAGAACAAACTCCTAACTCGGTAATATCTAAATTTTCTTCTGGGGTTATTTCTATTTCCCAAGTTCCAATCAACTGAGATAATGATATTAATTTAATTGTCGAATTGCAGCGTCCAATCTCTCCCTTTGAATTATCGAAAATGACACAGGGTGACCGTTTTTTCGTTTTAACCTCTGGGATTTCATGACTCTCATCATCTTCACCATCCTCAGGTACCATATTTTCAACATCACCTTCTTCGTTTTGTATTATCTGATCTTCTAACAAATTTCTCACTTTTGTCGCAGCTAGATAATCATGAGTAAATTCTTGATCATTTTGATCTGTAATCCAATTTTCTTCCAGGTCCTCGAGTCTAGAATAATAATCGTCTATATCTTGGTCTATATTCATAGTTTCTTCCGGATCTTCAAGCCTAGAGTAATCGTCCATATTTTGATCTGTGATCAAAATTTCGTTCAGATCTTCAAGTCTTGAATTGTAATTATCCATAGGAATTGATTACGGAAGTAGATTTATTAAGAAAGCTTTGATAAGTATTTGTAATTAATAATTTGAGATTTCGGATAGAAGTCCAACAGGCGTCTTATTTATAATGAATTCAATTAACTACGATAAATATTTCAGAAACATGTTTTAAAGAAGCGTTTTAAATACGTTTGAGAAGAATGTTTCAGAGGAGCTTTCGGAGATTGGGAAGAGAGACTTTCAAAAGGCGTTCTGAAGTACGTTTGAAAAGATATGTGTAAGAAGAGCGTTTCAGATGCGTTTCAGGCAAGTTTACTAAAATTTATGTGATTAAAGATAGAATAATACTTTTACATTGAATATTATAGGTTACGAGTAAGTTTTAACTATTCGGAATTAAATATTTTTTACAAGAAACACGGAGTGAATATATCAAGAAATAAACACGACACAAGAATGTTAATATTATTCTGATAAAGCATATTCGCTACACGCATTTTATTAATATAAGTATATGGTTTTTTTTTATTTAAATTATTTATATACATCATACTTTATTAATTCAAATTTATTCTGAAATTATTTCATATCTAGCTCGCAATATCTGTCGTTAAATAACCATGGTATGATTTATTTCTATAATGCATATTATTACAACTAAACTTTTCACTAATCATTGCTTTATTATAACGTAAATTAGACCGAACAATGGAGATTAGAGACAGAGATGGGAGCTTGTCCTTTTTTTTTTTTTTTTGTATACTGCTCCGCCAAGGCGTGAAACTAGTACCGGACAGTAGAGATTGGGTATTGAGAACTAGCCTGATGATAGGCACCAGTTTCTTTTTTCATGTTATCTTCTTGCTATAAAGTAATATCAGTCCGGGCAATGGAAATTGAGCGTGGATGAGGATTCGGAACTTGTTCAAAGACAAGTGCTAGTTTATTTTTCTATTTTCATTTTTATTTTCTTTTCAATTAAACTAACTTTCTTTTCCTTTTTGCAGATTTGATCCTAAGATTAGCACTGCATTGCGAAACAGAAAAATCTTTAAAATACAGCAGGTAATTCATACGGTGGATTTAAATTTAGTTCAATTAATTTAGAATAGTTTCAATATTTTGTTTGGTATAATAAATTTATTAAATAAAATTTTCTTTATTTTTTTTTTTAAAGTATTTGTATGTTAATTTATTAATAATAGTGGTTTATTACAAACTAATTACATAATTTTAATAAATGATAATTAATTAAAAAAATGTATGAATTTCTGTCCCGTGTACAAAACCCGACCGTTGTTACATCACAATGACTAAATACGATCTCACAAAACCCTAACCCTAATACTGATTTCGCAAAAAAATAATTAGAACAACCAACGAACTGTTGTTTATTTATGCTAATTCTTAGTTCCTTGCCACAGAAATCAGCCCTACAAAAAAGGAGAGTTAATTCAACTGAAAAGAAAATTAAAAAAAACGAATATTTACAAAAGAAAAATACTGATACTTATCGTTGAACTAGTTCTAAAATTCCCAATCACGTCTAATTTCCATTACTCAGCACTAATTCTACCTTCCGGTGAAGTTCAAACTTGTAAAATAAAAGAAAAATTAAAAAAAAAAGATAAGCCGGTATTTTTGTTTAGACCAGTCTAAAATCTTCATTACCAGTGTTAATTGCACGTTTTAACGAAACCCAAATCTACAAAAAGAAGGAAAGTCAGCTTCGATCAAAAAAAAAAAAAAAATTAAACAAAAAGAAGTAGAAATAGTACTTATTTTCTTTAAATCAGTCCCAGTCCCAGTCCCTAGTCGCCTCTAATTATTGACGACGTTAAAATCACTTTCCAAAGATAAGACCTATGAAAGTTGGTTTTAATCGAAAAAAAAAAAGCCATAATAACGAAAAAGAAACTGGCACTAATCTTCAAACCAGTTCTCAAGTCCTAATAATGCTCAATCCCCGTTGATCGGTACTAATTTTAGTGAAAACTTAATCTACAGGAAGAAAAAGTTAGTTTTCACCGGAAAAAAATGTCAACGTGGATCTAAGTTGAAATCCAGAACTCCTACCGTGAGATCTTGCATATTTTCTATAGTCAAGATTCCAAATAGTTGGTAATCTTCAAGCTCGACATCCTTTTCCGTTTGCATATTTAACCCTTCTCCAAATTTTTGTTGTTAATAGCTCGAACTCAGTAGAATACCGTTATTTAGAGAACTTTTTTAATATTGCTTTAGGGTCATGTGGTTCGATCAAGTGCGAATGAAATTTTCTTGAAATTTTCATAGTAAATTTTCAAAATGTGATCTACATTTTTACTATGATCGGACACTCATATTTACTGTCATGTGACATATTCCCTGACTGTTAAAATATGTACATAATATGTCACATAATCTAAATTTAGCAAAAATCAATCACATTTTATGTACATATTATGTATTTGCATATGTCCGTGGTCTCTAACTCCTACATTATTGAAGACACAGTTTTATGCTTTATAGACCTTATGATAAGATAATTTATTAATAAAAAATTTAAATATTATCCAATTATTCCTGTAATTATGTAATTTGTTAGTTTTATATGTGATACTGCCAGAGTTCGCCAACATATATTAATAAATCATCTTTATACTCTAACTATTAAAACAATCAAAATAGTTTGAAGAAATTGGGTAAATAATATTCGCGTTTATGATTTGCTGAAAATTCCACAGTTAATAAATCATCTTATACGTAATGGAAGTTCATAGTTGCGCTGATTGACTAAAACTTTTCATTAATGGATTATAAAAAATAGTTGTTCAACTACTTTATCCTTTAACATTAACGTTATAATTCAAAATCAAAATCAGCACAGACGAATTACTGTATTAGTAATAGTTATATACTGGGTGTCTTGTTTATAAGCGGAATGAAATTCCGCTTATACCCAAGACACCCAGTATATAACTATTACTTATTGCTTATCATTATACTAAAAACTTTTACTACCTACAGACTTTGATATCACGTGCATCATTCATTATTTAGTTGTTTATTGCAGATCTTGTATAATCTTATATGAATAGAAAAGACAGAAAGCTGAAATTTATTGGATAATTTTGTTGGTAAAGTCTGAAAAAGGCGAAACAGAACAGAAATTGTTAGCGTAGGTTTTTACTAGTGTCCCTGGACCAACTTCTATTTTTGGCTTCGAGGCTCTGTATTTTGTCTTTCTGTTTTTATTATAACTTGTAAAAATAATTTTTTAATAGTAACGATAAAAAGATAGTAATAATAAAAGGATTTGCACAACTATCAATCGAAAAGTATTTCAATTATTGCAACGCTTGAGCATAAACACAATCACAATGGGGAAGGTACGTCAATTATATCATTTCTTCGTTTTATCGATCATTAACAAAGATCTATTTAAATTTTACTATAATAGTTGTGCATGCTACATGAGAACACTCTAAATTAAACAAATGAATGCATATCCCTGACTAAATTAAAGCAAAGAAGATAACTATAGCCAATTTGATACATTTGTTAGAATATCCCTTATCAGCTGACTATTTATAGCAAGCAAATGCGTGGTGTTCGCCCTTTTTCGACCCCAATTCCTTAAGATAACAATTCCTAACTTAAATTATTACATTCCAAAGTTATAACAGCTCACCTGATATATTCTGTTAAAATCTCCTTTAAGCTGTTTCCTAGAATAATTATTCAATTCTGCAAATTTTTGATAGTGAGCGAATGCCTATTCTCATCTTCTTCAATATCCATAAAATAACAGAACATAAATATTCACTTATTACTTCCTTATTTTCTGATTTTTTTGAAATTATCTAAAGTAATTAATTAAAATTGCTGATGATTTGAGTAATACCATCTGACAATTGTTTTACCATTTTTTTAGATGTTTCAACTATCTTGCTAATCAATATATTGTCGATTCGTATTATTAATTCAACCAACATCTTCATTAAGCTTTCCGTCGACTAACAGACCTGTACTAGAAACATAAAAGAAGTTATGAGCATAAGTCAGACTTTCTTATTAAACGTGTAGGTGCTAACAAAAATAAATATAATCAAGAATTTGTTGATTCAAGTTGAGATACAAGAAATTAAGAAAATCCCAACTTAGGCAATCCATTATTCATTAATTTTTGAGCCAATTAAGATTTCTCATTTTTTATTAATATAAAATATTATTTATAAAAAAATATATATATATGCGATGTAAATAATAATAGGAAATAAAAAAAATTTTTACAATGAAATTCATACAATTATTGAGCTATTCGTACATGTTCGAAGGTTAATAAAATATAACCCACACAATCAAGGTTTTTTGAAGAAGATTTCGATGGAGCCATTTGAATTCCTGTTAACTTAAAACCCTTAATAGGTCCACCAGAAAAAATTTGTGAATCTTTATCACTTCCAAAAACTTCGCTAGCTAAATTGCCCTTGAAATAAAATTGAATGCCACTAATAACACGCTCATTATTAAAATAAATATCCACCCCGGTTATATATCTATCATCGTTATTAAGACCTCT
Organism: Scutellospora calospora; assembly: GCA_910592325.1. Lineage (NCBI taxonomy): Eukaryota > Fungi > Glomeromycota > Glomeromycetes > Diversisporales > Gigasporaceae > Scutellospora > Scutellospora calospora. The sequence goes on from CAJVPM010000849.1 coordinate 11,471, forward strand.
AATAGTCGTCGCTTCTCCAGCTTTTACATCCCCTATACTTGTCCCAGGACGGCCTTTGTATTTAACCGTTAAACCATTCAAAACATTAGAATAGTGAATGTTTATACCTGTGATGATGCCAGGTTCATCAGAACATAGTTTAAAATTTTCTTCATAATCCGTTCCAAATAATTTTCCACTAGGAAGAGTGTTTTTTCCAATAATTCCGTAAGTATAGGTACCAATTGTTCGATTTGGAGCGACGGATAGTGCATCCCAATTATTAGGAAAGAATTTATCCAAAACAAAAGTATGTAGATACATATTCAAAAATATACCTTTTGCTTCGTTGAGAAAACACATTTTACTTTGACTGCATAATTCTTTATATTTGTTTAACTTTGCTTCATCTTTTAACATCACTTCATCGGTAGAATGTGGGTACATATAATATATGCTTAAATCGTGGTAACTATCTTTTACAAAACAGGGAAATGAAGATACGGGAGATTCAGGGTGACTCGTAATATGAATGAATTCTTTACGCCAATCTTCCCAAGTGTAATACATGTCTACAAAATATTGTTTATAATCTTGGACCTGTTGTACTAATTCAGTTTCATGAGTCTTGTTCGGTCTTTTGGTCAAGTATATTTCCTAAAACAATACAAAGATTTAATATTTTTAATACAGGGCAAAATTTAAAAAATTTTGAATTTTAATTATATACCTTAGAATGCCTATTTCTTTCTCTTAAGATAGTAAGATGTATAAACGCAAACGTAATGGCAATAGTAAGTAAACACACGTTATCCTTTTTTCTTCCAATAATCAGAGTATTATAAAAATCATCACATAATTTAATCAAGTTCGTCATGTAAATTGATCTATTTGATTTTCGAGCATTTCGATAATTATTAAGATTTTGTTTAATTTTTACTATTGCATTATCTCTTATTTTAAGTTCTTTTTTGACATCATCAATTTTAACTATGTCTTTAGATCGTTCAGGTAACAAATCAAATATACCCAATTCATTATTGCCGAAAAACGTTCTAATCAAGATTGTGATTAATTCTGTACATTCAGTGTCCTTTGATATTGCGTTAGTGAAATCGAACATCATACTGTCCCATGTCTTAATATAAGATGTATTTTCCATTTTCTTTTTATCTTTATAATTTTGAAAAATATTGTTTGAAAATTTTTAAGAAAAATTTGAGCCCTATTTATATAAAATCGAGATATTAGAATATTTAATATTATATATAATGCTAAAATAAAATGTGAAGTTTTTAATATATAATCGCAATGCATAAATTTTATTGGGATGGGATTAGAGCACAAAATGTACTGTAAAATGTTGGAAATTCCGGTTATGACTGGCAAATTCTGATGTAATTTTTTATCAATCGGAAAATTTCCGTTATTTATCTTTAGAATATACGTCATAAAAAATAGTATGTTAAATATAATTAATATATTGCAATAGTATATATCGCAATTATTATATTTTGTATATTGTAGGAGGGAAAGACGGCGAGTTAGTCGCTCGTTCTTTCGGGCTTTCGCGTAACGTTATTCGATGAAGTAGCGAGGCGGGAACGATTTGGCAAGGTAAGGCAATCGAACACGTTACACGGGAGAACAGGTACGGCAATGTGAAATTTATTTTTATGGCAATTTTATATTTAATATACGTATTTTTATTAAATTTTATTTATTTATTACTGGAGTAAGGGAGGCGAGGGGACGATTATATTTCTAACTTAAAGGTAAAAGGATAACGAATTTTAAGGGAAGTATATTGCGGGTTCATTCCCTTTTTTCTTTACTAATATTTCCTTTTTCTTCGATCTTCACAGTCTTCTTTGGATCATCTTTTAACTCATGCTTCCTTCTTTCCATTAACTTCTCTTTTTGTAGGTCCCACCCATAATGTTGCAGCCGCGTAACCCAAAAAACGTCCTCGCGGTACCAGGGCTCAGCCGTGAGCTTGTGAAGGTGAGTCATTTCACCTTTTTCTTGTTGCGCGTTGTATAATTCTGCCTTTACTTTCTTCCTTTTTAGGTTAGTTAATACTTCTTTCGTTAGTTAATACTTCTTTTGTGGGAACCAGGCTTAGCGTCATGAGCTGATTTCTGAGGCTTCTCTTGCATACAATGGGGGAAAATCGGGTTACACGATCGTCGGTTTACGATTTGGGTCACGATTCCGGTAACGTTTTTGGTAATGTTTTCGGAGATCTTTGCGCAACGGTTTCAACCGGGTTTGCTTCTAACAATATATATTGCCGGAAAAAAATCAGGACACGTCATTCCACAATTTTGTGCACTGATTGGGATGGATTAATCCCATTTCACCACCACATTCCCAACTATTTAACTCTAAATAAACCTCAAGTTTTTAAATTTGACAACCATAATCATCGTGGAAATGAGAACTCCGTCAGTTACGTAATTCTGCATATTTTGATACGCATTTTTTCGGTTAACACAGGATAAAAAAAGATGGAATATGGCATTTATTATTGCTCGTCTTGGAGAATATCCTTCACCTATCTGTTATGCGCCCTTAACCCGCGCATTACCATCATAACTGACCATAATCTCGTTACGTCTGTATCCATAATTAACAATAACATCTATCTATGCCCTGTAATACAGTATGGAATGGGGTCGCCGAACAAGCCACTTTGGTCACATGACTAGATTTTGCGAGCATCGTACTTTCTTCTTTTGCTTTTCATTCTTTTTCCTTTTTTCTTTCCTCTTTTGTTTTTTTCTTTTTGGGTGCGGTGAGAAGGATAGCTGGTGTGATATGTCGATCCTTGTCTCTCGTTACTCAACAACACTAATCTACTGGACCTACGGGCAGCTTAGTCGTTAGAGGCGTGTTAGATTTGGCGAGTGGTTTGGATGTCCGTAGGTAAGTATTTCCTTTGCTATGTCTTGGGTTTCTTCTGTACCTATTCTTTACTAATTCTATCCTCAATTACCACACTACTTCGGGTAATTGGATC
>CAJVPM010000850.1:0-14464 GCA_910592325.1 Scutellospora calospora
TTCTACACTATGCTGCTATACCTGCAACCTGCCTGTGAGTTACCTATTTAAACACTCTGATCATTAACCCTTCCTCCCATCCTAAACTAACGTTATCACTATGACCAACTGCTTAAGCCAGCTGATTCATCTGTGGATCTATTCTCTGCACAGCTTAGATCCTCTCAGGATGTGTATATCTAATATATTATGAGCTGCAGAGCTCTAGAAGTAATTCATATCAGAGTAGTCATATGCCTATTTCACAGATTCACCTAGATTAGACTCTTGTCGATATTCATACAAACCTAGTTCCTGCTGTGGCCTCTACTAGATATAGTCCTTCAAGTTCCAGCCAGATGTTTTACGAGGTAGATTCTCCTAATCTAGTTAGCTACAAGCCAAGTTGGTGTTGCTACTATGAAAAGCACTAGGCTACATTACATAGTAGACTTACTCACACCTATCGATCTCACATCCTTCATACTCAGGTTTTTCACTGGATTAGGCATTAACTGGTTTAGCTATCGAAATCTGTACTACTTCATCAAACTTGGGATTTCTACTATGCAGGTCCTCTGCTCATAGATCCTATCAAGATTTATTCACATAATGTAACTTGGGCATTGTATTACACTTCCAATATCTAATTAACATTAGTGCAACATAATTTACAGAGTTGTAACCTCCAGAAACAGGCAGAGTTTATTGTAAGTTGGATACAAAGATTTGAGTAATTATTCAAATTCTTCGACAGTGGGATTTGAACTCCAGACCTCTTGTATGGTAGTCTGACAACCTAACCATTACACTAAGATTACCAGACCTTAGGAACTAGGTTTGTTAAATATCAAATAAGAGTATATACAAGCTAAATTAGGATATAGTATAGTATAGTTGAATACTATAACATTTTATCGATTAGAGAGTTAGTAAAGGAGCACCTTGTGATAGAGTCTAGACTTTGAATTATAAAGTTTGTGAACTAATGTCAGCTTAGATATCTTTCAAAAGAAGTAGCATAGAGTTAGATGAACTTTAGTAAAATAAGAATAGAATACGAGTAAGTATTATAAAGCTAGAGAGTTTAAATAAGTAATCTTTAAATAGATTTTAGATATAGCAGCTAGTATAGAACTTTTAAGCAGACTACTTAAATTAGACAATCTAAAGTTATATATATAGCTAGTTATACTCTCACAATATATATTATTTACTTACTATTAATACAATAAAGTTTTAGCTAATAGCATTTGTATAAAGTAAAAAAAAAAAATTGTTTTAGCTATATTAATCTTTCATATATCAGAACAAAATTTATTGCTTATAAAGATAATTTAGTTGATATTTATTTGGGACAATTACAATTCTTTTTACATATAAATATAATGATAATATATACCATTTAGCTTATATAAAATAGTATTGACCATATAATACCTATAGATTTTATCTATTATTAAAGAATAATAATCATTGCAATATTGAAATCTGGTATAAAAAATTTTATTCAGAATCAAAAAATTGTATACTTCTTATACAAAATACAGGTTTAAATTTGAAATTTCAGCAAAATTTCAGTAAGCTATCAGTAGAATATCAGATATTTTTTTGGCTAATAGCTACCAGATACTTGGCATATATCATCTACTTATCAGATAGATATTGATTTTGATAGACCTATTAGATATCAGATACTTTTATTATAAAATATCAGACATCTGATATTTTATGATAAAAGTATCTGATATCTAATAGGCCTATTAAAATCAATATCTATCTGATAAGTATGTAATATATGCTAAGTATTTGGTTGCTATTGGCCAAAAAAATATCTGATATTCTACTGATAGCTTACTGAAATCTTACTGAAATTTCAAATTTAGACCTATGAAAGATATTAAGCTGATTTATTAAATCAATATATAAATTTAAACATAGTAATAGACATCAACAGATATTAGTTGTAATCTCTATAAATAAATATTTTAATTTATAGAAACTTTATATTAGTATAAAATATCTTCTTAAAATAATAAAAATTTATATTTATCATTTAAATATTAGCTTTTAAAATGATTATAATAGTAAATTTTTAAAATTATTTATATGTTATACATCAGATTAGAACTTAGCATCAGATTAAAACTAATGTATATTAGATTAAAACTATTAGGCTAGTATTAAATGATCTGCAATAATTAGCCTGGCTAAATTCTAGTTCTCACTCTAACTTTAACTCTAATTTAAGACAGTTTTAATTTAACATATAATATATATATCATTAAAAATATTTATTATTGAAGGTCTAGTGATCTTAGTATAGTAGTTAGGTTGCTAGACCACTATGCAAGAGGTCTGGAGTTCAAATTCCACTATCAACAAATTTGAATAATTACTCAGACCTTTGTACCTAACTTACAGTAAACCCTGTTCATTTCTGAGATTGTAACCCTGTAAATCATATTGTACTAATATTATCTGAATATTAGAAGTGTGATAAGGCATTTGGTGAGACATAATATTATATAAATAAATCTTGATAGGATCTATGAGCAGAGGACCTGCATAGTAGAAATCCTGAGTTGATAAAGTAGTACAGCATTTGATAGTCATACTAGCTAATGCTTTATTCAGAAAAGAAACTATCATTAAAAGATACAGATCAAGTCAAGTATATATAAATCTATTCTACAAAGAGAATTAGTAACACCAACTTGGCTTGATGGCTAACTGGATTAAAAGGATTTGTCTCATAAAATATCTGAGAAGATAAAATACAGAAAACTAGTAGAAAGCTACGGTAGGAACTGTAGTTGTATGAATATCTACAAGGGTTTAAGCTAGGTGAATCTGTAAAATAGGTATAGACTACTCTAGTAGATATACTTCAAGGTTAACTAGCTCTGTGATATCTACAATGCATTAGATACAATATATTCTGAGAGGACCTAAACTGTTCTGAATAAATAGATCTGTAATGAGCTAGCTAGCTTAAGCAGTTAAGTGTTGCAGTGATGTTAGGTTGAATCGGTATGAGTTAATAAACAGAGAATTTAAATAGGTAATTTATAAGCAGATTACAGATATGGTAGCATAGTATAGAACCAATCAGATGGTCTAATCACCTGTGCAGTAGACTACTTAAAATAGACAATGACTAAAGTTGTACATGTAGCTTGTTGTACACTCTACATGTAATTACAAACAGTAGGGATTATCAATGTATAATCCTGTTGACAATTCTAATAAATTTCCTTTGGCAATATAAGCCGTCTTAATAAAAAAAAAATAAAATAAAAAAAATATATATTTATTATCATAAAATTATTAACAAAATATCAGTCTATTTTTCTTTTTTTAATTTAAGCAATCTTGCTCTTCATTTATTAAGAGAAAATATAAATAATATTATAGCAGAAATAAAAACTAATCTAGACTAGCTATGTAACTACTTTCTTTTTCTAATTTTGAACTTACTTAGCTTTTCTAGGTACCTAAGTGTAATTAGCTGCAAAAGTAAATTTTTCTTCTACTAGAGCAGTTTGCTTAAGCAAAATCATACTTTAATGATTTATGAAAGGCTCCTTTATATCTATTTCAAGATTCTTTAGTTATTTTTAAAGCTTAACTAACTTTCTATTAGCCTTTTTTTGATCTATATTTTAACTTTAGCTTTAGCTAGATTTTGAATTCTTTTTTCTTTTCTTCTACTTGATTCTTCTTAATTATTCTTATTTGGGCTTTGGTTTTCTTTATTTACTAAGTTTTTCTTCTTAAGCTTGTTAAGTTTTTATTTTGCTTTTTTTCTTTTCTCTTTAAACTTGATGTTATTCTTTCTTTTCTATTCTAGTATAACTTCGCAGTAGAATTTCTATAGCCTTTCAAAGAAATTAAACTAGAAAATTATTAAAAACTAGTTTATCATTTTGCTAGTTTTAGATGCAGATCCTAAGATACTTTTAACTTCTGTTATAAAATAGTTGCTAGTGAGGCCTTAAATATATAATTTTCTTCTATTGTATATTTTAGCTATATCTTAGCTTATGAAAGTTTCTTTTAGAGTTTGATCTGAAATAATTATATTCTACTTATTCTTGAGTTTTAGACCTAACTTATTTATAATGAAACCTTCGATCCTTTCTCAAATTCTTTAATATACATGACATTCTGTAATATGTTCTAAAGATTCTTCTTTCATGAAGTATGCTATACAAGTTTTACTCTTATATAGTTTAGATTTCTTTGAAAACAGAGATCTTTAGTTAGTAATAGCTTGTTAAGATATTTTATTCTGAAGATTAGAGCCTTGCTTTTTTTGATACTAGTATATCTCTTTCTCTAAAGCTTCTTTAATAGACTCTATATATTTCTCTAGTTCAGCTCTTTGTTATCTTGTGAGTTCGATCTTTGATCTAGTATCAGTTTAATATTACTCAGGTCTTCCTATTCATATTTATATATTGTTGTTGTGATTATATTAACAAATGATCTAGGAGGCTATCTATTAGCTTGCTTTTTCATATTAGTATCACTCTTATACTATCTGCTATAATATCTTTTACTTCTTATACTAGATTAGATAAGAAGCTTTCTTTTACTAGCTCATTCACTTTATTATTTCAGAAGTTTATACTATGTCCTTTTACCTTGATTAGCTTTAAGTTGATATTTTTGGTTCTACAGTAATCTATTATTTGGTTAATTAGGCTATAGTTTTTGGTTTTAAATATATTTCTTATATTTATTTGGCTTTTGAAACTTTGAATTTCTTTGATTACTATCTTGCTATCTGAATATAGTCTTACTTTTGTTTTAGCAAGAGTTGCTAATAAAGCTATCCAAATTGCACCTAGTTCAGCTTGAGTTAAAAAAAGCTAATTAACTATTCTACTACTAAAACTAATACTATTTTTAATACTATTATTTTTTTTTTTTTTTTTTTTTTTTGAAATTCAGCAGTCAGGCCACAACTTTATTTAAAATTTTTGTAAAACAAAAACCAACTAAAGACTAATCATAAGCCCTTTATACAGCAGTGTTTCTAGTTTTCAAAAGTGTAGCTTCCCAAGTTTCCATACGGACCTGTGAACGACCTGCTATAATGAGTATTCCCCTCCCTTTATTCTCTTACATATTTCAATGCTTTGATAGTAAAGATCAATGGCGTGGAACTCACAGCCTGTTCTGACTGCAATAGCAAGTTCCTAATTATTCCTCCTAAAAGTCTACCTTAAAGAAAAAATAAAGAGAAACCTAACTATAACAATAAGAACTAAAAATAAAAATTGTATAGATTTAAGTAGCAACAATCTATAACTATCATCTACATAAGTAAAAACCTGCCACAGGAAAAAATACTAACGTAGAAGTAATAAAAAAGGAACTAAAAAGATATAAACAAAGAAAAAAAGAAAAAGGTTGCCCTTTAGCCTGGACCAGGAACAAAAATATTTTGTTATAACAATATAAATATATCTCATATAATTTCTAAACGAGCTCCATCTTTTAATTAATCTGTCCTATACTTTAGCCGTATTTTCCAGAGATCGGATGCACGTGGTTACTTATGTATAGCATAACAAAGATCCAAACAGACTAATTTGTCACATGGTTGCTTTCTCTGTGATAATCCAAAAATAGTAAGGATAAACAAGGATCGTCATTTACAGAGGGAAACCCAATTCACCATTTTTCAAAAAAGAAAAATGGAAAAAAGAGAGAAAAGGAAAAACCGTAGAACTTTGGTATAGAGAGTTTATTCAGATAGAACTAAAAATTATAAGCCAGAAGAGGGAGTGTATTGCTACTTGACCTAGTTCAAGTAGTTTAGTAAGTTTATTCGCAATATCTCTACAAGTTATCCAGTAGGCCAAGAAAAAACTAAGACCTACTAAGGTCAGCAGCAAAGCTCCAGTAGGCCACTTACAAAACTAGCGGTAATAGTTCAAAGACTATACTCTGCCTAGTTCAGGACGTTATCTCTCGTGCTGTTCAATATTTTTTCCTTGCTTAGTGTTTGAAGTTGTTTCTTGTAGTATTTTTTTGTTTACTCCATTTCAGTTCTAGTGATCATCAGAAAGAGTTGTATAATTGAATTTGTATAATTTTTAATACTATTATTGCAAACTATAACTTATTTTATACTCATCTTTTTTCTTCTTTATATTCTTCGTAATCTGTTACTAATAACCTATTTGTATAAATATCTAGCTTCTTTTTACCCATTAACCTTTTAGCAATTTTAATTAACTTATTTTGCATCTCCATATTACTAATTACTATTTAAATTACTACTTTTTCTATACTAACTACTCTTATTTCTACTTTCCTCTTTTGTTCTTTTTCTCTCTTATACAAAAGATTCTAGCTGCTATGTATACTAACAGAAGCATTTCAATTGATATCATATTTTCTTTACAGATACTTTGTTTAAAACTTGATGCTATATCTTCTGCTTTTGCCTTATTATATAACTTGTATTATTGTATCTTTCATATATACAATCTTCACACTTACTAGCTTATATATTCTCTATATCTTTGTTGTTTTTAATTTGCTAATACTTAGTTACAAAGTGCTTGTTTTCTTTTTTTACAACTTTTCCTATTTCATAGCTTCTTTCTTTTTCAAAGATAATTCATTCTTTTTTCTTTTTATCTACAGATATACTAAGTCTACTATACCTTATTGTATATTGATTTAGTTCTGCTATATAGTAATCTTCCTTTAGAGATCTTAATGTGATATAGTCAATGACCTTTTTTTCTATATACTTAAATCAGTATGGCTTCTGACCTCTTTTCTTATAGTTTCTAATATATCTTACTTGCTACTATATCAAAAGTCTGTTATTATTACTCATTATTAGCTATTCAAGTATAAAGATATTCATATTATTGCTTTCTCTATATCTGTTTGTCTCTTTTTCATCTAACAGACTTAGGATACTTGTACCTAATATCTCTAAATTTTCTTCATAGGTACTACTTTTTTGAAAACTAAAGCCTAATTTCTTTCCTTTATATATTATTTTATATGCTAGATTAAACTTTAGTCTTATATAATCTAACTTATTAGAGTTACTAAGAATATTATTTATACTTATACAGCTTAGTTGTACTTTTTTTACTCCTAGTCTTGTAATAAGTCTATTTCATTTTGTTTGTTTAAACGTATAGTTAGTTCTGAAATATGATATACAAGCTGATTCTGCTAAATTGTTTGTAGACCTATGATTTTTATGTAGCTACATATACTATTCAAAACAGATTTTGCTAATTCCATTTTATTCTTAATTAATATTTAAATAGGTCTTTATATTTACTTGTATAAAGCTTTAGATAAGAAATCTGTCTGAAGCTTATACTTGATAATAGGTATAAGTATACTATTATTTAAATATACTAGCTAGTTTACAGATACTTTTTTCTATATAATTGCTTTACATATTCTTGTAATTTCTTTTATAATAATTTCTTCATTATATTCTTTTCTACTTTTTTCTGATATCTAGACTCCAAGGTGCTTTATAACTTCTTTTCTTCACTTTGCTTGCACTAGCTTTTTAGACTTTTTTATCATTATTTTGAAATTTGTATCATTTCCTTATACTTTGAATTTAATATGAAGAGTTCTGATTTTTTACTATTTATCTCAATGTTATTTAGCTTATAAAACTCTGCAAAGATATTAACTATTCTTTGCATTTCCTCTTTGATTTTGCTAGCCAACTTGTATTGTCTGCATATGCTAATATACTCTGTTGCTAACTTGATATTTGTATTTTGTTAGTTTTCAAATCACAAGGCTATTTGAGCTCTATTTTATACTCTAAGTTTATTTCTTTGCTAATTAAATATAGCAATAGGTCATAAAATATTTGTTACATAAGAGGTGAGACAACTTCCTCTTGATCTAATTCATCTTCTGCTTCGAACTCTCTAGTTAAACTATATTCTATAATAACCTTAATCTTTCTCTTATTATACAGATTAAAAAGAAACTTAGTTGTCAGATTAGGTATTTTAATTCTTCTTAATATATTTTCTATCATCATTAAGCTCACTAAATTAAAGGCTTTTTTCATGTCCTAAAAAAGAATCTACAACTCTCGATTTTTTTGTCTTATATCTTCTAGCAAATTGTTTATAATATAGATCAGTAATTAGACTATTTTTCAGATGAATAATTATTATTAATAAATTAATAAAATATTATTTTTTTTTTTTATTATTATTAAGGTAGCTTCTTTTGTCTATTAGATTTTATTAATTTGTTATTATAGAACTATTCTAAGGTAGACTTCTAAGGTTTTATAGTTACATGATGAATATACATTAAGCTATACATACAACTTTAGTTATTGTCTAATTTAAGTAGTTCGCTATATAGTCGATTAACTATCTGTTGATTCTATACTATGCTGCTATATCTGCTATCTGCTTGTAGATTATCTATTTAAATACTTTAATCATTAACTCTTCCTTTTATTCCAAACTAACGTTACCACTACATCTGATTGCTTAAACTAGCTGACTTGTTTATAGATCTATTTACTACATAACTTAGGTCCTCTTGAGATATGTATACTCAATATATTGTAAGCTACAGAGCTCTAATTAACCTTAGAAGCATATCTACTAGAGTGGTCTATGCTCATTTCACGAATTTACCTAGCTTAGACTCTTGTAGATATTTATATAATTTAGTTTCTACTATGCTCTTTACTAGTTTTCTGTATTCTATCTTCTTGCATGTTTTATAAGACAAATTCTCTTAATTCAGTTAGCTGCCAAGCCAAGTTAGTGTTATTAATCCTTCCTGTGGAACAGATTTATGCATACCCAACTCAATCTGCATCTTTTGATGATAGTTTCTTTTCTGAATTAAATATTAGCTAGTATAATTGTTGAAAGCCATACTACTTTACCAACTTAGAATTTCTACTATACAGATCCTCTGCTCATAGATTCTATCAAGATTTATTTGTATAACATTATGCTCTCTAAATACCTCATTATACTTCCAATATCCAAATAATATTAGTACAATATGATTTACAGGGTTATAACCTCAGAAATGAACAGGGTTTACTATAAGTTGAGTACAAAAATCTGAATAATTATTCAAATTCATCAACATTAGAATTTGAACCTCAGACTTTTTGCATAGCTATCTAGTAACCTAACTACACTAAGATCACTAGACCTTATAAAATATCATTTTAAATTTAATAATTATATTTAAATCATTAAAATATCTTCTTAAAATAATAAAAAATTATATTTATTATTTAAATATCAGCTTTTTTTTTTTTTTTATTTTATTTTATTTTATTTTATACAAATACTATCATCTTAACTTTATTAATTTTATAAATTTTGGAAGTAAAATTATTGTGAGAGTATAACTAGCTATATATATAATTTTAGATTGTCTAATTTAAGTAGTTTACTCAAAGGTCTTGTGATCTTAGTATAGTAGTTAGGTTGTCAGACTACTATGTAAGAGGTTTGGAGTTTAAATACAACTATTGATGAATTTGAATAATTATTCAGATCTTTGTATTTAACTTATAGTAAACTCTGCTCATTTCTAGAGTTGTAATTCTATAAATTATATTGTACTAATATCAATTAGGTATTAGAAATATAATAGAAAATTAAGTATAATATAATATTATATGAATAAATCTTGTTAGTATCTATAAGCAGAAGATCTGTATGATAGAAATCCTTAGTTAGATGATATAATACAGATTTTAATAGTCACGCTGACTTGATACTTGATCTGAAAAAAGTCTAAAAATGAAGAATACAGACTGAGTAGGTGCGAATAAGTCTATAGTTTAACAGAAAAGTTAAGTATAATGTAATATTATATGAATAGCAACACCAACTTGGCTTGGTAGCTAACTGAATATAAAAGAATCTATCTCATAAAATATTTAGAAGAACTTGACCAATCTGATAGAGAGCTACAGAAAAAACTATATTTGTACAAATACTAATAAGGATATATGCTAGCTTAATTAGAATATAGTACAGTATAGTTAGGATCATTCACAAGCCCTTATTAGAATAGGATACAATAGAGTACCTTGTGATAGAACTCAGTCTTATGAAGACAATTTGAGATACAAGTTGGTCTGAGTAGTCCTCAAAATAAAGCAATACAAGATTAACATAGATATAAAAACATTAGGTTAAATATAGAGTTTCATAGTAATACTAGAGGGTTTAAATAGAGTATTTATAGGCAAATACTAGATATGACAATTAGTAGGTAATCTATATAGCAGAATCTGTAAATAGACAACGACTAAAGTTATACATATAACTAATTGTATCTTTACTAACAAATACAACTTGAAAATAATATTTAATAAAAATCTGCAGATAGCTTGTTGAAAAATAAAAAATAAAAAATAAAAATAAAAAAAAAATAATTTGCTTGAAAGTTTTATACTAGCTACTATATCAGAAATCTTTTAGAAGATTTCTTATTTAAACTTTCTAGTCTTATTCTATTTACTACAAATATTACTCTTATAGTTAACTATAACTCTATACTACTTTATTTTAGAAGACATCTAAGCTAACATATATTACAAACTTTACTATTATAAGCCTAGGTTTTATTCAAATAAGTCTTATTTCAATATCTTCTAATAGATAGATACTATAATATCTAACTATGCTATACTATATCTTAATTTAGCTTGCATATACCCTTATTCAATATTCATATAAATTCAGTTCTAGCTATAGCTTTCTACTAAATTAGACTTCTATATTTTTCTGAATGTTTTATAAAACAAATTCTCTCAATTTAGTTAGCTGCTAAGCCAAGTTGGTGTTGTAATACCTAATATTATGAACTTACTCATATCTACTTGATCTATATCTTTATACTCAGAAATCTTTATTAGATCAAGTATTAACTAGTATAACTAATGAAATCCGTACTACTTTATCTAACTCAGAATTTCTACTATACAGGTTTTCTGCTTATAAATCTTATCTTGATTTATTTATATAATACAACTCTGATATTCTGTTATATTTTTAATATCTAAGCAACATTGATATAATATGATTTATAGTGTTATAACCTCTAGAAATAAACAGAGTTTATTATAAGTTAGATACAAAGTTTGAGAAATTATTTAAATTGTCAATAGTAAGATTTGAACTCTAAACCTATTGCATAGTAGTTCAATAACCTATTTACTATACTAGTATTACAGAAAATGTATTCAAGTAATACTAGTATGAACACCAAGATAATATCTAGATAATCCTTTGATGACCCTTAGTTGACTCTTCTACAAAGCTTTACTAAAAGATATAAATACAAGTAGTTTTCTTTTCAAGTTCAAAAATTCCTAAATATTCTAATAATTTCTAAATTCTAAAAAGTTAGTTAGTTATCTCCTTTCCTAATAATGAATAAAGCCCAAATCCTCTTCTCTATAGTTATAGAGCATAACTACTCATGTATCTTATTTTAAATATATCTATCTTTAATAAAATATATCAATTATAAATAATTATAAATAAACTACCTCTTTAGAGATGAGTATAATTCTTTAATAATATAAGAATTATATCTTTCTCTTTGATACTACTTTTTAAAGTCTCTAAATAGCTATGTCTCTGTTATAGTTAGTGTATAAAAAGGCTTAGGATACACTTTTTGTAACATTTGGTACCTTCTAGCAGAAATATATCAAATTCTTTCTCAAATTTCTCTAGAAGAGAAAAGAAAGAGAAGATTAAATTATAATTAAATATTGTATACTCTCAATATCTTTATGAATATTGATACTACAGAGATGAAACATATACTATTCTACTAATAAGAACCTACTATACAACTTTTATTATTATATATCTTAGAGTGAAAATGCTTCTCTGACTTGCAAAATATCTCTGAAGTGTTGTCATACTATTTTCAAAATGATTTACATAAAGAAGACTCAAAAAAAAGAAGAGAAATATAGTTCTGGAGAAATACAAAAATCAACATAACTTGCTATTCTGTAAACAGATTTTAAGGTTTCAATATCTGTTGGAATTGCAGAAACCTGCTTTACAAGTTTACTTAAGACTTCAAGATGAGATTATATAGTACAAATACTCTTCTGAAACAAGATTTATGAAATTAATCTGCAAAGTATCTTTTTCTTACTATGCTATATAGACAAAAATATTTTGAATATTTTTCCTACTCCTAATATAGTAGATGACTCTCACATAACTTATTACTTTTAGGTT
The DNA here is from genome assembly GCA_910592325.1 of Scutellospora calospora. Taxonomy (NCBI): domain Eukaryota; kingdom Fungi; phylum Glomeromycota; class Glomeromycetes; order Diversisporales; family Gigasporaceae; genus Scutellospora; species Scutellospora calospora. The sequence continues at coordinate 12,261 of CAJVPM010000850.1, forward strand.
ACTATATACCTATAGTTATTAAAGAAAGTGAGTTTTTAAAACAGAGATGCAACCAAACTCCTTAACACCTTATAGAGTTTATGTTAACTTACCTTGGATATATGACTTGAACATGTTGATATGATATTGTAGATTTATATATTAGATAATAATTATATCAACCTATTTGTAGTAATAGAATTAGAATATTATAAACATTATATTGAATATTATTTTTATTGAAACAGTTTGCTACTTCTGAGTAAAAGTTAGCTGATAGTAAGAATATCACTACTCTTTGCAAAAGAGATATTGTATTAAAAGACTTAAGTTTGTCAATTCTGAGCAAGATATGATTGATAGTTTTTATGTTGTTACTCTCTAAAAATATAGAAGAATTTAATTTAATTTATCAAGCTGAGAAGATTCTATCAAGTATCCTTGAGCATCAATGCTTGGAAAGTTCAACTATGTACATATTGATGAAAAACTTTAGATTAAATTTTTATTTTAGATGAACATTTTTAATACAACTTATGATAAATATTTCTAGATGCAATATTCCTAGATAACAAAAAGATGATTAATGAATAAAATATTATTGATAATAAAGCAATTCTCAGATGAAATATTTCTAGATAATATAGAAAATACTTAGATAAAAAAGAAATTCCCAGATGAAATATTTCTGGATAGTAAAACTAATTCTCAGATATAATATTCCTGAATAATTATAGAAATTTTTGAACATTAAATTTTTGGATAATTGAGATAGTTCACAGCTTACTACAACCCTACAGGAAGAAAAATTCTCTGCTAGACAGATATCTCATGAGCCAAATGTATAGATATAAGAACCCAGTGAAATTTTAGAAATTATTACAACATCAGGTTACAGGTATGGCAGCATAGTGTAGAACTAATCAGGTAGTCTATTGCCTGTGCAGTAGACTACTTAAATTAGACAATGACTAAAGTTATACATGTGGCTTGTTATATACTTTTCATGTAATTACAAACTGTAAGAATTGCTCATGTGTAATCTTATATATCAAACTAATAAAAATCGTCTAGCAATATAAAGTCATCTTAAAAATAAAAAAAAAAAAAAGAAATTATTACAACATCTACAACTTAATTTTTACATCAATACAAACTTTAATTACTCTGCTATAACCTTTCTTATAATTACAAACTTCTTCTCTCTTCTCATATATTTAATGATAAAACAAATTGAACTAGAACAAATTTTTTTTTTTAAATTTTTATTCCCTTTATTATTCTCTTTATACTCTTATACTTTATTAATTCTTGTTAAAAATTTTATTTATTATTTATTTAATTATTTAATATTATTTTTATTTTTATTTTTCTTGATTAACAAAAAATGTAGTAGCTGTAACTATGAATAACAAGTGTTGTGACTTGTTAGCATATTTGTTAATCTGAATTTTAGAAACTATATGTGATTGTTAACAGTATATAATTATGAATAGTAAAGGCTTCTTGCAAGCTCTAGCCTATTTGAATATGATAGATGCTATCTTGTTTTCTGTTCATTTTGCTTATATATAAAACAGAAAAGTCTTAGAATTCAGAGTTTTTAATACATATTGTAATTTGTAAAAGGTCTTTATCTTTCAGCCTACTATGAAATCATAGGATTCAAATTCATTTATTCTTTATTTTATTTTATTTTATTTTAGAATATTAATAACTATAACTAGTGGTGATCATTACCAGTATGTAATTAGCCAATAAATTTGCAGGATCAGGTGTAATGTGTTGTGTAACAAAAACAAAGAAATTTTTAAAAAAATGCAAATATCTCAAGAATTCGCCTATGAAACCACCTTCAACGTTCTAACAAAAAAAATTCCTTGCTAAAATTTGCATATATATAACACCTTGTTAAAATCCCAGGCCTCGTCCTAACCCTAAAGTTAATGAAATGAAATCTTTTTATTGTTTTATCGTTATTGGCTAATTATATATCAGTGATGATCACCACTGGTTATTTAAAGTTAAATTTATTAATTAAATTACACTGAGTATTCCAATTAAACATAAGAATTTAACCACCTCACAGGGAGCACCAATTTTGTCAAGCACTAAGCAGACAATTTAAAGAAATAAACTAAATAACGCTCACAATTCACACAGAATTGCAGAAAAGTTCCAAAGTATTTAGATAGGATCACACAGATACAACTAACTAAATACTG
>CAJVPM010000851.1:0-14450 GCA_910592325.1 Scutellospora calospora
GTTTCTTACAAGAAAGTTAACATGTATTATATTTATATAATAAACATATTTATTAAAAATATAAGTTTCTGTAAAGTTATTACTTTAGAATTAGAGTTTTTATATTATGGTTAGGGTTTAGCAAATTATATAGTAAAAATTGACAAGGAATTTTTTTAATTAGAGTATGAAAGGTGATTTATTATGCAAATTTTCGAGAAACAAGTAATTTTTTTCAAAATGAATATTTGTTTTAAATTTTCTGATCATGTAATATAATACAGTATCATAATTTATTATTAGCTGATTGTTATAGAGTACATGTAACATAGGGTATATATAAATAACTCCTTGTATATATGGTATTTTTTTTTTTTATTAGAATAATGCTATAGTAGAAACTTTATTTATAAGTAGAACAATAGTTTTGTTCAAATTACATTTATATTATATGAGTTTTCTTTGTTAAATAAAGTATCTAATGTGATATTATACCCCCTATTCTCTATTTTAATACTATTTTTAACTATTTCAAATTAAACTTTAGTTTAGAGAAGGTTGAAGGAGATCTAAGATGTTAATTATAATATTATAAAGTTGAAGTAATTAGTGAAGAATCTTGTAAGAACTATTTTTTAATGTCAATTTCAGAGTTATTTGTTTGATTAAATATGATATTTGTATTTGATATTAATAGAGTTCCTATTAGTATTAATAAAAGTTTTATAAAGACCAAATATTCTGATAGAACCAGTTTAAAAGATCATCTGATAAGTTAATTAGAAGTAATTCTGTTTGTTTTTAAACTAGATTTTTTATATTAGTAATTGTTGTAATTTGTAATTATAAAAGTTTTAGAAATTACAAGAAGCTATAGTTATATTAAGGGTTTGAAGAGTTTAAAGTAAATTGTAAGAGTATGTTTAAAAGTGTAGAGGCTAAAATTGTAGAGATTTTAAATAATATTAGTAAGTTATTAATAATATTAATAAGTGATTAATAAAGATTGGAGTTATTTTTTTTGCAAAGAAGAATATATAAGATATTTTTATTATTAGAACATTGTGTATAGTTTGAAGTAGTATATAAATAAGTGTAATGAATATTGAAATTTTGCATAGTAAAAAATTGTTTGTAAGAATTTTGATATGAAAGGAATATTTATAGGTATTGTATTCTAAGGAGTTTAATATTTTAAATATTAAAGCCTACTAAATATCAGTAATATTATTAAATAATTTAAATATGAACCAAGTAGAGAGTTCTTGTATTATAATAGTATTTTTAACAAAAGTTCAAATTTTCATTAGTATAAGATAGTTGTTCTAGTTAAAGTAAATAGAATAGTTGAAAAAGAGAGTTGAAAATTCTATTATAGGTTTGGAGGTACCTTGTTTTTCTAATAGATCAGCTTGGTTATGAAAAGAGTTATTAGAATATGATTTAACTTTGATAAGTTTAAGTAAATATTTTTTTTTCTTTAAAGGAGTTGATGATTTGTAGAATATCTCAGTTTTTGTTTTGAATAAGGTTTGTAGAAAAGAAAGGCCAATAGATTTTTAATTGCAGTTATATTTTCTAAGTATATAGAAATTGAAGAGTTATTTGGTATAGTAAGAAGAATAGTAATTATTAATATTAATTCTGTACAAGTAGTATTAGAATAAGAGAAGATTGCTATATTAAATTTAATAGAAATATTAATTTTACAAATCTATTCAATATCAGCTTTGATATCATATGTTTGTAGGTTTTTAATTGAGGCATCTGTATAGAATTCTAGATTATTAGAGTATAAATTTTGAATAAGAAAATGAAGATTTGTTGATTGGTTTTGATAAAAGGATGAGTTAATAGTTTGTTATATAGATTTAATTTTAGGTAAAATAAGATTGATTTGTGATATAAGTTGAGATAAGAGTTGTGATTGAATAGTATTAAATATATGTATTAATGCTAGAATTTTTTTGTAATTAATTTGAATTGAAAGTAGATTATTATGTTTGTTGATTTGGTTATAAGGAAGATTAAAAGAAGAGAAATTAGAAAATAGTAAGAATACAATTGGTATTAGTAGAGTTTGGTTAGAGAGTAAATTTTTGATATAATAAAATAGAGTTTTTTGTAAGTTATAGTATTAAGAAATAAAAAGGTTTTGATTATTTTAGAAGTGAATTTAGAAGGGAAGAGTATTATTTGAGAATAGTTGTATTGGAATAAGATTTATTGTATTGATAAAGGAATTAGTTGATAGTAGATTTAATTGTATCTAGCAATTTAAAATTGTATTAGATTGTATAGTATTAGTAATTTGTTTAAACCAATTTGGTGTAGCCTCTCTAATTGGTTTATTTGTATAGAGATAGATATTATTCTATGGTAGAAGGTAATTATTATAAGCTGTAATAATTTGCTTAATAAAAAGTATTTTATTGTTTTTAAGACTACTAATAGTCAAGTTGTATGGATTTGAAGAAACTATATTATATATTAAGTGTAAATTTTCTAGAATTGTTGGTGAGTAAGTAAATATTTGAGGTATATAGAAGAGTATTATGTTATTGAAAGCTAATTGTGAAAGATAAAATATGATAGTATAGTTTTGTATTTTTCAATAGTATATAAGTAATAAATTTTTTGTTAGTTTAGAAGACCAAATTTTTGTTAGCTATAATTTGATATGAAAGATTCTAATATTTTTGAAAAGTGAATTTGAAGTAAAAACATGTTCAGTATTAGAAGTACTAACTTTTTGAATAATATTATTAAGTATTAGAAGATTAAAAAAAAGTAGATTAGTTAGAATAATATTATTTGTATTTTTTGCAAGAGTAAATAATTTTTTTGTTTGAATAGTAAAGAGGTAAGAGAGTTTGGTTTGAATATTTTTATGAATTTGTATAATTTGTATGAGGTATTCAAGTGCAGATTGAAGTATAAAATTAAATAAAGAAGTGATTTGTAATAGAGTGAATTTTTTGTATTTGATAAGAGAGAAAAAATTTTCTATTTTATTGTAAATGCTCCTATTACTTTTGAATACAAACCTTCAGTTTTCCATAGCTACTTACTCTTTTGTTGATAAAAATATATCTTCTTTTTAATGTAGTAATATAGTAGTTCCTTATCAGAATTTTTCTTCAGAAATTTATAATAAAGATGCAAATTATTATTATCTAATAGCAGGTTTTATTATGAATGATAATATAAATAAAATTCTAATTGCTTTAAACAATTCTAACCTTAAACTATTACTCTTTTCTAATTTATACTCTGATGGTCATAGCTATTATTATGAGATATAAATTTAATTAGAAAATATTCAATAATATTATAACACTTTTAGAAAATATATAAAATATTATTTACTTTCTAAAGATTCTTAATTCTGTTTACATTATCATTGCTCAGTATAGGCATATCTTCAATTAGAAAAATTTAGAAATTTTCAAAATACTTAGTGACTAATTTGATAATCTACTGCTAATTAAACTTATCGCTTGCCTATAGCTATTAAAATTATTAAACATAGCACTTATACTAATAGCTAGCATTATAATAAAATAAAAACTTTTCTGATTCCTACATTTATTCATACAGGAGATAGCTACTTTCAAAAAAAGAATATATATTTAAGTATAAAGATTAATAAACTTAATCTTCTAACATTGTTTATTACATTATCAATAGCTCAAAGTTCATAAACTCATCTCTATAACATATTTATTAACATAAATAATTATGATCTATTACTAACTAACAAACCTTTACACAAAACATTTTATTTTATTTACAGATTACAAAATGTTAAAAAATTATCTAGAAAGATCCAGATATCAGTAAATAAGGAACTTACTTATATTTTTTCAATAGAATAGAATTTCAAAACTGTAAAGCTGCATATCTATATAGTGTTTATTAAACAACTTTAAGTATATCAGAAATGATTAATTCAAATACTATTCAATCTACTCTTCTGAATTCTAGTTTAGAACCTGAACTTTATTAAAAAGTTTATATCTTCCAAAGATATACTTGTAATTCTAAATGTAAAGAACTAGCCTTACTAGAATTAAGATATAAAAAAGGATTTCTCTGACCAATTTCTGATTATACATTCTACAATTTAAACAATTATAGATATACTTGCTAATGTATAATGCCAGAAGACTAATGGATAGTTCTATATCATACTTTTATATTAATAATATGAAATACTCATATGAATGCTTAATATGTTATAAATAAAGAACTTGTATGATATATAATAAAATATATAAATAAGTTAGAACCAACTTACTTATTTAATATCCTGAACAAATGCATTATTGAGAATATGTTTATATCTGATAAATAGGCACAATAGAACTAATATTCTTGCTACTTAGTAAACATATCACAAACTCATTAATACAAGAATAATACCTTATAACAGATCCTTCAAATATCTGATTCAAATCAATTTTTCTATTACACATGATTAATTCTCTTAATAATATTCTTTACTGAACTGATAAAATAAAAAAATACTTTGCATAATCACAATATTCTATATTTAATAATATGCTGTATAGAACTTATTTTGAATTATATAATATTAAATCAACTCGATCAAATACTAACAAAACAATATATTAAGACAATTTTAGAAATTTTATTATTGAACATACTAACTATATACTTACTTGTGTATGTTTCTGCAACTAAAACATGATAAATTATTTTTTTATTAACAATTTCTACTAAAATTTCTATTTAGATTTGAAGAAGAAATAACTAACTATTTTATAGTTTGATTTTCTAACTTATTTCAATTAATTCAAAATCTAAATCATGAGTATACACTAAGACAAACTATTCATATTTTAGATTATTTTAATTCTCTTATCAAAGTAATAACTTTATCATTATACTTAATATTAACAACGGATATCATTGATATAATTAAAATATAATTAAATTCTATAAAAATACTACTATAAGTTATAACTACTAACTCAATAATCAACTTACTACTAAATCAATATTACTGCCTACAAATGATAACTAATTATCTAGAACTACGAGATGGATTGCATTATCCTTTTTTTTATTACAAGATTAGCAGAAACTAGTAAATCCTATATGATATATTTACTAGTTAAATATTTTCAAAAATCTCATTGTAACTACTTATTATTAGCACCTATTAGTGTAGCTATCCAAAATATTAATAGTTTGACAATACATTCTATATTAAGAATTATCTCTAATAAATAGAAAATTCATACCCTTGCATTTTATTATCAAGAATTTAATAATTCTCTTCTCCAAATTGACATACTTATTATTGAAGAAGCTTCTATGGTATCAGGTCAACTTCTGACTTATATTTTCAAACTATTCAAATCACTTCACAAGAATAATCATCCATTTGGAAAATTAATATTATTCTGGTCAGTGATCTAGCTTAATTACCTCTGGTTTCTGGCTCTTCTATCTATCAATCCTAATATAGAATATTTTTTATTCTCTATTTCTTCATAAACCTCAAAGGCAAAATCAAGACACATAATTTTATGATCTTCTACAAAAAGTAAGATTAGATAAAATTGATAATACAATGTGGTATATTCTAGCTCAAAAAAAAAAAGAAACTATCTGGTCATCCAAACTAGAAACTACACTTAACACTACTCATATAGTGAGTTATAGAGAAAATACCAATTCAATTAACAGAATTATATTAATGATGCTCCCTACTCAAAAAAATAAATTTATGATTTTTCACTCTATTGATACTATTAATAGTCAAATATGTAATGATAATCTGAGACTCCATGAATTTAAAAACAAAACCAACTTACTAGAAACAATTAGAATTCAACCTAGTGCAAGAGTCATGTTTCTCAATAACTCCCAACACCAACATTGAATAGCAAATGGTGCTATAGATATTGTAACAGATCTAGATTCAGACTTGAATCTTGTTTATGTCAACTTTTGTGTTGAAGGAGCTATTGTAAATATTTCCTTTTCTAGATTCACTAGCAATTTCTATATAAATAATACACCTGCTAGCTGTATCCAATTCCTGATACAAAATGCATTCGCTTTAACAGTCTACAAGACACAAGGACTCATGCTTTCTGATGTATCTTTAAATTTAGATGATCAAATCTTTGCTCCTGGTCAAGTGTATGTAGCACTAAGTCATTGTACTAAGTGGGACCATGTAAAAATACAATCATTAAACTGTAGCGTATTTATAACAGACTTATTAATGATCGATGAATATGAATGACTAGAAATAAAAGCCTATAACCCATTACTGTTAAACATATAGTCCTAATAAGCTCGTTTTAAAAAGTTTAGTAATAATAAAAAATAATACTTTATTATCTATAGTAATCTATAAACATAAAATAATACTTATAAATATTATTATAAAAACAAACTATATATCTCTCTTAATATCAAAAATCATTTAAAATAAAATCCTTAATTCTATTAAAATCCATTCTGTAAAAAAAAAAAATAAAAAATAAATCAATCTCTATAATTCTAAATAAATTTTCGGTATTGATTTTAATTCGAATCGATTATACTCATGCCATAAAATGCTTTACTATTATTAAAAAAAATATTATCACCTAATTTATTTCAATCTAACTCATAGTTATTTCAATACTACAAGATTTTAAATATATATAACTTTTTTTTTTGTTTTACAACACCATGTTACAACAAGAAATGATAAGAAACCTTTTAAAATAATTTTTATATTTTTTAATTTGTTTTTATATAATATTTTAAAACATCAGTAATTATGGCGCTGATACCTAAAAGTGGAATTACTATGTCTAATTGCTTAATTCCAACTTCGATATCAGCTACATTTTTCAAAATTTCGATATTCAAACTATATGTTAAATAATGATACGTATTTAAAATTTTATTATTACAATGATATTATAAGTATACGTGATTGGGTAAAAATTTTCGAATAACAGTAATTTGACAAATGAACATGTACCACAAAACGACACGTGTAGCCAATCATTTGTCAAGTTACCGTACTCAAAAATTTGCCCAATAATGGTGTTATCCGGCAATTTATGATCATGATTGGTAGAGAGTTGTCTGCTGTTGAATAAACACGATTACGTCATAAAACATGATGAAAATAACAGAAAGAAATAAATTTATAATCATATGAGTTTGCAAATAATATTAATTACACGTAATAATGACGTATTAATAACAATCGTATAATTGGTTTAAAACGAACAAAAAAATCATTTTAAAGCGATTTAAAACTAATTTAAACCATTATATTTTAAACCACTTACTATCCCTCGCTACAACAACTCTGACTGGGCGGCGAAGCCGCCCACATCGGCATCTTCTAGTTTTTATTGACCAATAAACTTGGCCCATACTCTCCGCGCAATAAAGTGTTCGCTCAGAATTCTCTCCCTAATCCAAGCCCCAAGTTATTAATATTAACCAATTAATTAACTTTGAAAACTCAAATTAAAATCTCTGGACTAAACTTTGACAGCATTTGACTGGGAGATGATTTGTCAGAATAGATTTTTTTATTGTAGTTCATTTTATTTTTTTCATTTCAATTTCTCCCTGAAGTCATAAAAAGGGACGTTAACCAAATATTTAATTGCAAGCGATCTAATATACTATTTCTTATAATTGGTTAACAAGCAATAATAAAATTTTCAGTTTTTTTTTGCTTAAATCTCTATGTTATATTCATTTTCAATATTTGAAGCTATTTTCAAATTTCATCAATTAATAATCTTCAATGATCGAAAAAAAACTTAGCTAATCACAATTTTTATAATGGAATTTGTTCACTATCTACTTTAAATTTATAGAATACCAATAATCACATAAAGTTGGAAAATTTACAGGTTCATAGATATTCTAAGAAAAATTTATTGTCGCAAAACTAAATAAATTCGATGAACATGTTTTTATTTGAATTCTCGAGTTGTCGGTTATCTTACAAAGTTTTTAAACATCCATAAAAATTACTCAAAGTTTTAATTGAAGTTATTTCAATAAATTCTTAGCCGAATTTTATAAAAACTTTTTACGTACGTATGAACTAAAAAAAAATTTCGTTCGGTTGTCGTACAAAAAAATAGTATAAGTACCGTGTAATCTTTATTATTTATTTATATATTATATATATATATCGGGCCTGAAGTTAGCACCTGCCTAGAGATGGGCACTATACGCATGATGCTCATACATGCATGCAATCATGCATGCGCATGGTGTGTGTATAGTGTTTTAAATTCGGAGAATTCGGAGTTTCATTAGCTTTAAAACCAAGTAAAGTCACTTTAAATATTATTGTAAGCGAGGGGTGCCTATAAGTTTTTAATACTTGCAGGGATATTATAATAAAAAAAAACATTTACAGTATTAGTTAATTAAAAGGATTAACAATTAAGAATAACAAAAGTATAATAAAATAAAGTTTTTAAACTTTAACTTGACGCAAGCATAATGAGTCATTATATAAATAAGTTAAATAAATATATTAAATTATTATAAATTAAAAAAAAAAATTCATAAATTTTCTTTTATTTTCTTTATGCAAGACCAGAATAGTTGTTTAATCAATATTCGCAATGACAATACCAGATCCTATATGGATTTTATTTAGTAAATTGGGATATGTACCAGGATTTAAACAAAAAAGAAGCAAATGTGATAAGTGTGAACAGCAAATTAATGAATCATTAAGAGCTGCCCAGATACATGTTAGATGATGCACTAAGATATCTGCAAAGCAAAAAAAAAAATATCTTGGATGAAACATTTATAAGCACATCATCTTCTATATCAGAGTCAGTATCAAATTCATCCCTACCTTCAGCATTAAAGCTTTATAAAGTTAATCATATTACAAAAGCAGAACAAAAGTTACTTGAATTAGTTTTTGCAAGATCAGTATTTTATTGTAGCCTATTTTTGTCATTACTGGAAATGGAGACTATTAAACTTTTGTGGAAACAAGCAAGATCAGCATTCAAGCTACCTAGTCGAAAAAAACTTTCGACAAAATTATTGGACTTTGTATTTAATGAGACAAAAAATAAAGTTGAAACATTGATTAATCAATATACAAATATGTGTCTTATTTCTGATGGATAGTCTAACTTGGTGCAAGAACATTGGACCAATTATATTATAACGACTCCTAAACCAATTTTTTTTATAGCACATCCAACTGGTAAAATATGTTAAACTGGAGAAGCTATTGTTAAAAATTTAGAAAAAGCAATAATTGAAATTAGTTTAACCAAAATTTCTGCTATAGTAATAGATAATGCTTTCAATATGAAAAAAGCATGGTATATACTAGAATTAAAATATCCTAATATTATATTTTTGGGTTGCATAGCTCATAGTTTAAACCTTTTAATTGGCAGTATTATAAAGATATCATGGAATGCTAATATTTTAAAAAATGCCTATACAATTGTTTCATATTTTCGCTCATATCAGATTCCAGTAGCAATTTTAAAACATCACTAATTAGTAGCATATCAATGGTGAATTTCATTAAAATATCCTGTTAAAACAAGATGGGATCTGTAGCAACATGTCTAAATTCTGTTTTACAGAATAAGCTTGCTCTTAAATTAGCTATTACAGAAATAGCATATAATAATAATAAGGAATTACTAAAATCAATTTACAAGACTATTAAAGATGATAGTTTTTGAAAAGATGCTGAAAAGCTTCTTGTAACATTGGATAGATTTATTGCTGGTATATTGTTATTCGAGTCTGATGTACTACAACTGGCACAATTTTATTTCTGGTATTATGAGCAACTAGAATACTATAGTAAGTAATATTATAAATCAATAATTTTAACTATCTACTATATTAATATAAAATATTTTTAGTAGCAAATTATGAAATTAAAAACATTTTATAAGATCAGTAAAAAAAAATGTATCACCCGGTTATGTCAGTAGCATATTTTTTGGATCCTCGATATTGTGGACAATAACTTCTAACAAATAGCATATCAGTAATATCACAGTTCATTCAACGGTATTATCCAAATAATGCAAACATAATTTGGCAGCAAATAACTAAATATAAAACCAAAACTAGTGTGTTTGATCTTTGGTTGGCATGGAAAACTGTTAGCAAAGTTGATTCGATTGCATGGTAGAAATTAAATTTTGAAAATTCAGCACCTGAATTATATAAAATTGCAATTAGGATTCTTAAAATTCCCTCTTTATCAGCAGCCTCAAAGCGTAATTGGTCTGCTTTCTCTCGAATCTATAATGATAGAAGATTACAATTAACTAATAAGTGAGTATTAAAGTTGGTTTATATTTATAGTAATTATAAACTTAACTGCCTACGACAAGAATTTCCTGATATGATAAATGCTGAAGCATGATTTAATAGTAGGTTGGCACAACAAAACTTAAATCAAAATAATGATATTTTATTGGATTTAATAGATAATGATTTAGGTGAAGATAATGAAGAAACATTAATGAATAATAATGAAGGGATTGATAGTGAAGAAGTCGACAGTAATAAAATTAGTGATGAAGAAATAGATGCGAAGAGTCATATAGTGAATAGAAAATAAATAAATATAAATTATGCATTTAATACTTTTTTTTATATAACAATAAAGAAATATATACTGCTTATAATGATAATAATAATTGTTACGTCACTTAACCATGCATACTATATATGCGTGAAAATCATGTGCATCATGTAGTATAGTAGGGTATGACATACACATAGTGCTCATCTCTACACCTATCTGAAGTTGCAACTTCAGGCACCTGAAGTTGAACTGCCTGAAATCAGATTTTCAGGCTGTATGAAGTAACAACTTTAGGCAATATGCAACTTCAGGCACAGTATTGTACCTAAAATGTGCCTTATGAATAAAGTTGCCAACTGTCTGAAGTTGCTAGTTCAGGCACCTAAAGTTAAACTATTACAAATTGTATTATAAAGTAGTAGTTAATTAATACTGGTGATATAGGCTAACCTCAACTAGTGATGGCTTCAGTTAGATCATGACTAGTTATTATCGGTCAATGACTATAACTGATATTAACCAGTCAGAGAAGTTTAACTGAACGATCAAAATTATGACTAATGCTATCATCAAATAAATAGAGAAACCCATTGTTCATAACTCTAGTCAAATTTGCAGATCATTTGGCCAGAACTAGAATAAACCAATTTTAAATCTAGTTAAATAATCTAATAAAACCACAGTGTAACTAATTTAAAAAATTTCACAGATTTTAATTTTTTTTTTAATAAAAAAATTTTATTTATAAAATTTTCTAACATCAGAATAAAAAATTTTCGCTGATTTTGATCAGATGATTGTCAAGATATCTTTGCTCAAAATTAGTAAATAATTCAAAAAAGGCTTTAAAAAGTAGTTGCGCCAATTGTTTTTCTGAAACTTTAAGTGAAGATATCTCGACAACTATCAGATTAAATTTGATGAAATTTTTTTGTTTGGATTCTAGGGATCTGTAGAATTTAAAAATTTTTTTATCAAATTTGGTCAGGTGGTTGTCGAGATATCTTCACTCAAAATTAGTAAATAATTTAAAATGTCTATTATGCACTAAATTTTTTTTAAACTTTGAGTGAAGATATCTCAACAACCACTTGATCAAATTCTAGAAAATTTTTTTGTTTGAATTCTACGATCTATAGAATTCAAACAAAAAAATATTTATCATATTTTTGAGTGTATAGTTTCTGCTGTAATTGCTGAATGCTGTAATGCCATATATATATATAGAAAAGTACCTAAATGCCATAAATGCTGTAAACTATAATGCCACAATGCCATAATAACATAATGCCATAATACCCATAATACTTATAATACTATAATTCTGCAACTGTAGCTAAAACTAAAATATTTCTATCTTTACATTACAACAAATTTATAAACTTAAGCCAAAATTTGGTCATCAGATCCAAGTATTTAATTATTGAATTTAAATTTTTATTTGTTAATAAATTAATCTAAATCCTGAAAAAAAATTGGTTTGTTGTAATAAACTAAATTTTAATATTGTTTGTATTCAGATAATTTGTTTATCGAATAATAATTATCTGTTAAATAAATATATTATCTAATATCTATATCTGTTCACAATTTTATTATTCAGATAATTCAACCTCTAAAACTGATATATTAAACAATAAATGTTAAAAACCTTGTACGGTATTCTAATACTATAAAAATCTATTTGTTTATAATGATTGGGTTAAAAATACTGTTCAAGATTAAAATAAGTGATAACGACATATATGTAGGATTTGATTATTGATTATAAATCGATTATTAGCAATTTGATTACTGATTAAAGTTTTTAGAATTGATTACCATCACTAATTACAGCATTATGGCTAGAGATGTTACCCAAACTATTTCAGAATTGTTTTGACACTTACAGCAATTTTCAGTCAGAATTTAGGTTTTTGTCAAAATCCAAATACAATCCCAAATCTCAAATACTGTCCCAAATCCCAAATGCCCAAATTCTAATGATAAAATTTTTGCTTTTAATTAATAAAATGATTATTTTAATAAATAATAAGGCTTCAAAAATATAATAACGCTTCTAATTAATATAATGATATTTTTAATAAATTCAGTATCACTTTTTAATTAATATAATGATTCTTTTATATATGATAAGATTTGGATTTCTATAATTCGCGAATGTATTATTGTTATAGTTTGGGATTTTATTTTAACCAAGTTCTAAACTAGTTTTAACTATTTGGGTTTGACCACATGTCGAAACTATTAGGTTTGGGTGATATCTCAAATTATGGCATTGTGGTATTATGGCATTACATTTTATAGCATTTATAGCAAAATTGCTGTTTAGTGCTGTAATTGTATTTTTTCCAAAAATCAATCATAGTAGCAACATTAATTGAGTGGTTCTTGAAATATCTTCACTCAAAGTTTAAAAAAATTTAGTGCACCTTCTATATTGATAGATGTTTTAAATTGTTTACTAATTTTAAGTGAAGATATCTCGATAGGATATGTCTTATTTCACAGACACTCATTTCATAAACACAACATTTCACTGACAACCAATTCACTAACATGTTTGTTTCACTGACAACTAATTCCTAGACAAGCTCATTTAGTAGACAACTCATTTCATATATAGCTCATCTCACTAACAAGTTAATTTCTTATAATTTCTCTAACTCTAAACCTAACTCTAACCCTAATTCTAATAGTAATAATGTCAGTGAAATGAGCTATTAGTGAAATAAGTTGTTTACAAATCAAAAAATATATATTAGTTATTCTGTTTAAATATCAACTTCAAAACTGATTTAATTCCATATATAGAATTAAATTAGTTTTGGAGTTAAATTAACTATCATTATATAATTTAATTTAAATCAGTTTATATTTTCTATATTTAGTTATTAGAACTTTTACATAATATTCTCAATCAGGCTATAGAACTCTAATATAAATATTTATGCTAGATAGTTGAAATATTAAGAGTTGATCAGCCAGATGATATTTCTAATTGGACTGTAGCTAAGCTGAATAAATTGAGGAGGCTAAAGTGATCACAGAAGATAAAGTAATTATAAAAGATAAAGTAATCAAAGAAGATGAAGTAGTCGAGAAAGATGAAGTAATAAGTAGGAGTAAAGAACTTGAGAAGACTGACAAAAGTAATAGTAATAATAATGATGAAGATAAAAAGAATAATGAGAGAAGTAATAATGAAAGCTGTAAATAACCAGCTTTCTCTTTTAAGAAAGCTTGACAGAAAAAGAAAAGAGCATAAATTTTTTTGTATTATTAAATTTAATATATATTTTTATTTAATTAAATTAATTATTATAAGGTCTGGTAATCTTAGTATAGTGGTTAGGTTGCTAGACTACCATGCAAGAGGTCTGAAGTTCAGATCCCACTGTCGATAAATTTGAATAATTACTCAGACTATTGTACTCAACTTACAGTAAACCCTATTCATTTCTGGAGTTGTAATTCTGTAAATCACATTGCATCAATATTATCCAGATATTGGAAGTATGATGAGGTGTTTGGTGAGATATAATATTACATGAATAAAGAAAATTCAATTTAACAAAACTTGTAATGTCTAATCATAATAGTCATATTATGTTGGAGATTATGATCATTAGAAATGCTCAGATTCTCTTTGCATATTTTTATCATCATCAATCTGTATTTTAATGGCTTAAATCTTATTTTTACAAATTTACTGTAAATATTTTTATATCTTTTTTTAAAAAAAAAATTATCATAAGCTTGAAATTATAAATATTGCAAATCTCTTATAGTACTATCAAGCTTGATAGTTTTAATAAAAGACAAGTCTTAAATTTGAAATAGTAAAAGGTGATATATCATATAGAAT
>CAJVPM010000852.1:0-14448 GCA_910592325.1 Scutellospora calospora
TTGGCCATATACTTTATTAAATTTATTATAATTTGTTACAAGTAACGATTACAACATATTCAAATCTATATATAAACTTTAGGACTAATTTATCTACGAAGTATTCTTGACCTAATTTATACTACTTCATTATAGTTTCTAATTAGGGTTTATGCTACGACTATTATTATTAGATCACCATCACTATATTCCCTGTATCACTCATACTTACACAGAGATACTATCAGACAGATACCATGGGTTACATAAGGCATCATCAATCCTCACGGATAACTTCCTATTTGGTATCTAGCTAGTTTCATCGCCTAACTCCATATCTCCTAGTTAGTACATTCATGACTAAAGCCTAGGCCCACAACTTGTTACATCTTCTGCAAATCATGGAGATGCTAGCATTTTACAATGTACAACTGTATTCATATACTATGCGACTATCAATACCAGATACTCCTATGTGTTGGTAGAGTACAGGCTATGTTTCGCAACTAAGGTTGCTTCCAACTAGGTTCGTAATATATAGTACTACTTCCAACTTGTGTCTGCATTGGCTGATGTTTAATGTTGGTATGCCTTTGTACTCAGATGTGTGATTGTACTACCAGCTCGGTGCTTCTTGCCAATTCGGGTTTTTATGCATATCCTAGATAGTAGCCAACTTTCTATAGAACCGGGACCTTCTAATTCTAGCTTTCACATGTACCAAAGGTGTTCCACATCTAGTTAGAACAATCCTTTTCCACAGATTTCTATTATATTCATTGCTTCACTCATTACTCTAGCTCATGTTACCTTCGTATCACCCTCCTAAGCAAGTTCCCAACCACTAGGGATGTTGGTGCTGCCTAACCCTTTGAGGACTTATTCACGCAACACTCATGTAACAGAACTTTCTGTGACACCAACTGTCACACGTAATGCCAACTTGTTCTATAATATCGATCTCCTTCCAGGAATTCCTTTTCTAGAATCTTGTACTTCATATAGGTTTTACTACAGGGCTTCACATTTGATTAATGGTTTTCATAAGAATTACAGAAGCAAATGCCTCCAACTGGACTCAAACCGTTGATCTTGTCTATGGAAGGTTGAGGACTTAACCAACTAAGCCATGAGACCCAACCTATTTTTTTTTTTCTATTCTTTTCATAAGAATATTTTTTTTTTTCAAAATATTTTTTTTTTCTTCTAAGATTCTATATTTTTATATCAGTTTTTTTTTTTTTTTTTTTTAAACTTAGGCGATCTTACCCTTCATTTTATTAGGTACATATATTAAAGATATTTAGACAAATACATAAATAAAAGAAAAAAAATTCCAATTTAAGTTATACCTGCCTTGTTGTAATTTCAAATTTACTTAGCTGCTCAAATAGTGTCTAAATACAATCTGCTGCAGTAGCATAATTTTTTTTCTGAAACTAGGTACATAACTAATATGCCTGCTTAATCTTAATTAGCAAAAAACTACTACTAGCCTATATTAAAACTACCTTAGCTAGACTACTCTAACCTTAATCCTAGATACTACCCTAAGAAAAAAGTTAGGATATAATCTAACTAATATAAAGAAAAAATAAAAAATTATATAAGATCTAAGTGGTAATGATCTATACCAAATATCTAGACTAAAAAAAAAACCTGCTACATGTTAAAACAAACTAGACTAGATTATAAAACAAAATAAAATAAGAAGAAAAAAAAAAAAAAAAAATAAGAAAGAGAGGTAGTATACTATACTGCTCCTAGCATAGCTCTAATAAAGATTGTATATAGCTACTCTCCTATGTTTTTTACTATAACTTAAAAAAATTTTGATTTGTACCTAGAGGAGTTTACTTCAGGACTGAATTCAGATAGCCTTCTACAGAGGTTTCCTATAATATATGCTTCAGCTAACATGTGTTTGTTTACGTAGACCTGAATGTAAATAGGCAGTTCTTAATATAGTTTGTTGATTGTAGATCTTTTGACGTAAGGTAGCTAATTTCTTCAATTTGTCCCAAAAAACAATGAAGCTAGTAAAAGAAAAAGTTCAAAAGATATATTCAGAAGAACTTTGCTTGTAGAGTATATTGTAATGACTGTAAGACTATATTACTTTGAAAGAATATAATAATAGAGCAAGTATATATTTGCTTTCTATAACCTAAACAAAATATTTGACAAAAGCTCCTGGTAGTGCTACTTCTATTCAAAAGTTTCTAGACATATAATACAGACTACAACTCTAAGACAGTATTTTTCAACTGCTACGAGCTAAATATTTTAATTCTTCTGTATTACTAGAAGGAGTTATGTATTCTTTTGTTATATTTTTCTTCTTTTTTCACAGGTCAGTGTTGTTCTATATAGGTTCAAATGATCATTAGAAAGAGTTCGATCTATATCAATTGTTTTAGATTTCTTTATATAATAAATTTATCTAATTATATTATAATATATACTAAAATTTAATTACTATTAATTTTTCTTAAACTAATATATTGTTATAATAGTAAAATTCATATTTTTGCTAATAACTTTTGAACCACTGCTTTAATCTTAATGAAACTTATACCTTTAGAATCAGCATATCAAGACAGTTCTAATGAGTACAAGATCACATAATTTGGATCACAGAATTCTGAGATTGTTAAAGTTTTATGAATATTAATTCATGTATAACATGTAACTTAATTCTGATTAGATGATCATAACTGCACCCAAAATTGATGATTTCTACTCTATCTACTATTTCTACACTTTCTACTAGATCTATTATCTATACTAGATCTATTATATCTACTATTTCTCTTATATCTATTATATATACCATATATATTATTTCTACTACAGTATATATATCATTTCTATTATATCTATTATATTATTTATTATTAATTAGTATAGTTATTTTTAGTTAACTTATCTTTATTCTAATAATTTATACATGTAAATTCTCTATAAATACACTGCCTTTTTGCCTTTCTAGCAAAGCAGTCTTGTCTTCATACAATTCTCAATATAGATATAATATTTAGTATCTTCACATACTATTTATTATTTGCCTCTTAGCCCTAATATAAATTACTACAAAAACCTCTTTGTTAAGTCTTAATTCTAGATACTATATAACAAGCTGTAAAGTTATAGTCTTCATACTATAATTAGCAGTCTCTAGAAACTCTAGAAGAGGTAAATTCCCATTTGACAATTTGGTGATAGCTATAAGATAAAGTTCTCATTTCTAAAGAAAATTGCATTTAGTCACTACTAAGAGAAGTCTATTAGTTTTCATCCATTTGGCTTCAAATTTTTACTACATAATCTTGAAGACTATTCGCATCATTTATACTAAGCTTAGTCTTAGTGGAAAATCTCTCTGGAACCTGATATTTATATTCAAAGTTAATAAAGCTGTGAAGACTATTGATTTTAGTTACCTATAAGAAAAGTTAATCAATTTTAATCTGTTTGAGTTGAAATTCTAACTATATAATCTTGAATACCTAGTGCACCTTTTGTATTAAGCTATACAATAGTAGAAAACTTCTCTGAAACCAAGGATACCTCTCCAAAGTTGTTATAGCAATTTGAAACGTCTCTTGCAAATTCTTTGAAGATTCCTTTTTTCTCTTAAGTCACATAACACAAGGCTGAAACTCTAATATCTCAGCATCCAAATATCTGATCAACAAGTTTTCAATGTCTTTAGACTCACACAAACCTCTTGAACAATATTCCCTTAATACATAAACTATATTAGCTTAGTAAAATTTTGAGTAAATGTTAAATCTCAAAATTTTGATTAAAAATTACTTTTCATTATTACTATATAATATTTTTATATTATTATATATATACTATATATCTCATTATTTTTAGGTTACTATACCTGTCTACAATAATAATGATAAATAATATCAATAAAAAGTTAGATGTCTTTTATAATCCTTGGTCTAATCTCAGTTTTGATCAAAATGATCTACTACTTGTACCTGATACTCTACCTATAGAAGAAGATATGCTAACTAAACAGGGAGCCTTACAACTAGCATCTATATAATGCTATGATGATGAAGTTATAGATAATACTCAAGACTCATGAGAAATATTTAAAAAAACTATAATTGACTCTAGACAAGCTATAGAATATAACTTTGATAAAAAATCTGATTTTGATGAAATTAATACTTTTTATATATCAGATAAAAAAACTATTGATATACTTATAACTAGAAAGAAGATATTATCTGTTTATACAATCAATAACCTTATTTAGATAAGATTAAAGCAAATTCAAAAGCTCTTACAACTTAGAATTAACAAATGCAGATTATATAAAAGTAATTAGATTCTTGTTAACATTCAATTCTACCTATATTCAAACTTGCCTATACTCTTGAAGAATTTAAACAGAGATTTTGTAAAGTTAATCAATACAAAAAAGAAGCAAACTCAAGATAGATTAGTTAAACAAATTTTGAAAAATATAGAAAAATGTAAAAAGTTATATTTCAAAGGATATATTTCAAAGCACTCTTATTGTTAAAGTTAGATTTTTATTAAATAGTTATTAGTAAAGTTATATAATTTATTAAATATTATATTATTATAGTTATATAGTTATTAGATATTATATTTTAGTTTTTCTCAATTAAGCCTAGTATTTATAGTTAACTAGGATAGATTTGAGCAAGATTAGAGCTCTTATCAATTTGTTATAGTTTTTCAGTTTGTTACTTCTATATAAAAGTAAGCTAATGGTAAGAATGTCTTTACTTTTTGCAATTAGATATTGCATAAAATAACTTGAAGTTTGTTATTTCTAAACAAAAATAACTGAAGATTAGATATTTTACTCTATTAAAAAATAATCACAACAACAATTGTAGAAATTGGAATAGCTATAAGTCTTTTAATTAGTCTGACAATGGCATATAAATAATTGTTGAGTATGTTAAGAAAGAATTTGGAATTCTTTATTAGAAAAATCTATAAGTACGTATATAGCCTAGTATTGGTGAGTCTAATAAGTATTGTGCATGATGAAAAACTTAAATTATTTGAAAACATTTGAGTAATTAGAATAGAGTATATATCTTCATATCACTATATTTATTTTTACAACAATACTTTAGAATTTGAATATTTGATACAATCAATTGGGTCTTTGACTTTCAAGATATTATATCTTAAATCTATCATTAAAATTAATTCAGTTTAGATTGATACTATCCTAACAAAAGATATTTATAATTTGACAAATACTATTTATTAGAATTACAAATCAATTTGAAGAAAACAACAATTTTGGATAAAGAAATTACATCAAACAAAGAAATTTTATTGAATATTTTATTGAAAATATTTTGATATAAAGATCTATTACAATAATTTGGAAGTTATAACAACATCTGCAACTTTATTGAAAGATACTTTTATTTTAACAACAACTTAAACTTAGAAGTTAAAACAACATCGACAACTTTAATTTTATTAAACATAGTAGATTAGAAATTTATTCAAGAAAAATTATTTATATATTATTACTATCTTCAAAAAAACCAAAACCTACTCTTCTACTACTACTACTACTATTATTGTTATTATTCCTTCTTGTTTCTATTTGAACCTCCAAATCTGCTACTTGAGCTCTTAACCTATTTCTTTTAACTAACAACTTCTCATATTCTGCATTTCTTATCTAATTTCTCTACACCCTTTCTACAATTGTTTCTTGTTACTTCTCAACTCTTTCTTCTAACTGATAAACTTGATAACATAAACTATTAATTTCTTAAACCAATCTAATAATTTTGAAACAAGTTAGATATATTATTTGAAAATACCTTCTATTATTTATTTAGACAATATCCAAAGCTTTGAAAAGAGGATTACTAGAACTTTCTCTTAGATAACGAGCAGAAAACCTTTATTATTAATTATTAAAGTGACGAGTCATATTGTTTATTATTATTATTATTATTATTATAGTTTAAAAAATTTTAAATTTTTATTTAAAGTTTTTAATTTTATCAATCTTAACAAAAACCTTATATATAATTTATCCCAACATATCATCTGACTTAATTTAAATATTCTTATTAGACAATTGCTAACAAAGTTTTGATACTTAAAAAGATTCTACAAAAAAATTTAGACATTAAGCAGTTGTAAGATAATAGTTTAAATATGTATACCTAGTAGATCCCTAGATCAAGAGTTCAAGTTCAGCTTAGGGTATACTAAGCCTAGCTAACGAGTGTAGAAGATAGCCCTTAAGTTACAATATCTGCTATCTTTTTATTATTTTATTCAATATTATTATTTATCTGAATAATAGTAATTATATTTTAAATCCTTTAATATATTTTAAGTATTTCTTTTATTTAATAAAGAATACTTTAATTTTCAATTTTATTTCAATTTTTATTTATCATTAATTTTTAAAACTTATAATTTTTTTACAAAAATTATGAAAATCATTTAATTTGACAAAATTATATATAATTTTTACAAGTTATTTTACAAACAATTTTTTGAACATTTTTCAAACAATTTGCAAATTATTCAAATTTTATTAGACTAGAATATTTTTTTATAATTTTAGTATTTTAAAATTTATCAAACAAATTTTTATTTACAAAATTTTATTTACAAAAAATTTAATTTTTCATCAGTGAACTATCTAGATCTATACCTGAATTTTTCTTGACCTACTTTTCATTTCATACCTATTCAACTAGAGCTTAATCTAAACTATATTTTAGAACAGACTGAACTTCTTTTCAAATTTCTTATTCCTCCTCTCCTTAGTCTAACCTTAATTTTTGTCAATGCAAAGTTTTATTTTTACTTTTAAGTTGCTTTACTTGTTCTTACAACTTTTCAACTTCTTCTTGAAGCTCTTGTATTCTAACTTCTTAAGCTACAAGTTTTCTCTTTACAGATTCTTTTTTTAGAGTTCTTGGTATCTAAAAAATATAATAATGAAAAGTTAAAAAATAATAATTTTCTAAATATATATACTCATAAACAAAAACAAAATAATATCAAAATCTATTTACATATTAGCAGAAAACTTATTTAAAGGATATAATAAATAAGGTTTATTATTTTTATATTAGTTAAAACAAGTTCTTTATCTTCTCGACTAAGTTCAAAAACCTTAAAACTTGAAACTATAAGAATAAAAAAACAAGTAGTATTGTAAAGATCCTTTTTTGTAACTCTTTTTATAGATTATATGTACCAAAACTTCTTGCAAATATTTGACTGTTTCTTAAAATTTTATTAAGTAAACCACTTTCATTTTTATAGTTTTTTCAAATTATCTTAAATTTTATTAAATAAACTACTTCTGGATCTCTAAGTAAAGTTGTCAAATATAAAATTTTATCTCTAGTGGTCTATTTTTATATCTTCCAAACTAAATTTTAATAAGATATTATTTATTTCTAGTTTATTTAGTTTTTCTTAATTATCTTAAAATATTACTAATTTACTAACTCTTGTTCACTAAAAGAGTTAGGTTTTTCTGTATTAGAGCTTTATTTTGGTATAAATTTTATTAAAAACAGGCCAAAACTTATAAAATTACTTCTGAAAACCTGTTTAAAGGCTTTCTAAATATTCGTAGATCACTTAGAATTTACCTGTAGCAATTTCAGAAATTTTACTAGCTTGCCTCAGATTTTTCACTATTTTTCTAACTTTAGAAGAATTTAGATCACAAGATTCTACTCATAAGATTTAGAAAATTTACTGGTATTTAGAAAATTCTACTGAATTTTATTTTAAGCTCTATTTTCTATACCAATTTTTGTCTATTTTAATTGGTTTTTTCTACTTTTTTGAGAAGCTCTCTTTGTTCTTATCTCTAATATAATATCAAAAACACTATACCTTATAATTTAATTTAAAAAACATGCCTACTCTTACTATAACTAATTTTAATACTCTTAACTTTGATTATTTTTATTCTAAATATACTAATAGTTATAGAATTGCTTTTGATGAAGAAAATCTAAATAATATTTGGCCTATTTCTGCAAACTTTAAGCTAATAGATTGTATCACTAAAGCTCTTTATAGAAATACCAAGACTATCTATTTTATTAAAGCCTCAAGTACTACTGCAATTTCCTTCTGTCTTTGTGATAAATATTATACTAATTTTATCATAGTTAGCAAAACTGTTCTTAATCTAATGCCAACAAACTTCACAACATTTACTGCAAGTACTACTAACAAAAAAACTAAAACAGTTCTTGATAACTTAGACAAAATTACTTAATTTATTCTTTCTTTTTTTTACTTCTATCTTCCATAAACATGCATACAAAAAATACTAGTTGGCTATTCAATACAAAATCACAAATAACTAATATTATCTCTTAAACAATATCAAATTTGAACAAGGTAAAGTTATTTACTATAGCTATACTATTGCAACTATCTCAGTTACCTCTAGTAGCTCTTTTATTACAACAATATTATTACTAGGTGCTAAAAATTTTAATAGTATAAGAAAAAATCTTACCTTTACTTTTAAACAAATCTTCCAACAAGCTAAACCTATATTCAACCTTATTATTACTTCAATGTCATCTCTCAAACCTGCTAAACAAACTAATCTTTTAATTAGAGAACTTGTTATACAAGAATTAGCAAAATATGAGCAATCCTTAATTACTGTACCTAATAAATCTACTAATCTCTCAAGCAAAACTCAAACTCAACAAACCAACACAAATCTTATTCCAACTACTACTCAACAAACTAATACAAATCCTACTTCAACCACTACTACTACTACTACAGTAACTACCACAAATACTTATATTTTCAATATTAATACAAATTAACAAACTATTAACAAAAGAAAAGCAAAAAATATTGAATAGCTCCAAACTACTAATACTGATCAAACTACTACTGAAAACTTAGATACTTCAAAAAAGAAACTTGAACCTATCTTTGATTAGCTTCATAACTTTCTTATTTCTGATAAAATAAAGTCTAATAACAAACTCTAAACTCCACTATCTAAACAACTCTTTGACTTCCTCAAAACAAATCTACATAATTTTATATCAAGAAAAGAAATCAAGCTAGCAACTAAAACAAAAAAAGTACTTAAAGCTAGCTTCTATTAAATCATTAGAAATATGGCTAAACAATGACCTAAATTTTTAACTGATTTATTTTTCAAAACAATCCAAATATTGACAAAAATTTAACAATTCTATTTGATATTTTGGAATCAATGATGAAAAAACTTATTCATAAGTTTGCAACAATTCTATTTACTAAACTTAACTATGCTAAAATTTTTGTATTACCTTATATAATTCCTCTATACAAAACTAATAGTAGACTCTAGTTTTGTATGAATTTTACCAGAATTTACTTTCACCTCTTTGAAAAATACTAACAAGCATTAAACTATACAAAGTTTGCAGAAGACTTTAATCTTTGCTCTATGAGATTTACTATATCTTTTGCAATTAATATATTTGATCAAAATGAAAAATACTTTATAATTAAACAGAACAAAAAATTTAATATAACTCTTCTCTTCAATATTCCAAAAACATAATTTTTAGAGAAATTTAATATTCCTTCTCTAAAAAACTTCTTATAATATTTTGAAAACTGATTTGAAAAATTCTTTTTAATTTACAACTGACAATTTGATAAACCACTAAACAAAACAAAAGTACATAATGCACTTAAATACCAATTTTATTTACAATTTATCAAATAACTAACTTTGCTTCTTCTAACAGAATATGAAATAGTTGAACCTCAATTTGTTGATAACAGAAGAACTGAAAGTATCAAATGTTCTAATCATCATATCTTAACTTGCAAGGATGAGGCTTGTATCTTTTTAGTTAAAAGAAAGTATGACTTTTTAACACTTCTTAAAAGATATACAGATTACTTTTATGAGCTATTTTCTAAAAAAGATTGTAAAATCTGAAAAAAATCTACTTTTAAAATTAAACTATTCGAATGTGAACAGGAATATGAAGTATTATTTTTTTTTTATTTTTCAACAAGCTGTTTACAAATTTTTATTAAGTATTATTTTCAAATTACATTTGTTAGTGAGGATACAATTAGCTACACGTACAACTTTAGTCATTGTCTATTTACAAGTTCTGCCATATAGGTTATCTACTAATTGCTATACCTAGTATCTGCCTGTAGATACTCTATTTAAATTCTCTAGCATCACTATGTAACTCTATATTTAACCTAATATTTTTATATCTACGCTAATCTTGTGCTATCTCCTTTGAAGACCACACAGACCAACTTGCATCTCAAATTGTCTTTATAGGACTAGACACTATTACAGAGATATGATCTATTTATTCTATTCTGATAAGGGTTTGCAGATGACCCCAACTATACTATGCTATATTCTAATTAAGCTAGCATATATCTTTATCAGTGTTCATACAAACCTAGTTTTTTCTATAGCTCTCTACCAGATTGGTCTAGTTCTTCTGAATATTTTATGAGATAGATCCTCCCAAATTCAGTTAGCTGCCAAGCCAAGTTGGTGTTGCTATTCATATAATATTATATCATACTTAACTTTTCTGTTACACTATAGACTTACTTGCACCTACTTGGTCTGCATACTTCATTCCTAGACCTCCTCCAAATCAAGCGTTAAGCCAGCATAACTATTAAAATTTGTACTATATCATCTAACTTAGGATTTCTACCATATAGATACCCTGCTCATAGATTCTATTAACATTTATTCATATAATATTACATCATATTTAACTTTTTCATTATGCTTCCAATACCCAATTGATATTAGTACAACATGATTTACAGGGTTACAACTCCCAGAAATGAACAGAGTTTACCATAAGTTGAATACAAAGGTTCAAGTAATTATTCAAATTCATCAACAGTAGGATTTGAACCCTAGACCTCTTATATAGTACTCTAACTACCTAACCACTATACTAAGATCACTAAACACAGTATTATTTTTTAAACTAGTCTTAACTTAACTTCTCAATTAACTTGCAAATGAAGCTAAAAAGGAATCCTATAAACTTAACAAAGTAAAAACTAATGCTAAATACAGAAGTTTCTATTTTTAACAATATCTTAACTCCTATTACTATGAAGCAGCAATAAATTTTGAAATTATTAATCTGTTAAAAGATCAAGCTATTGAGTTTATATATACTAAAATACTTAATATATTTACATTAGCTTGAATCTTAACATATTTTGATATAATTCGAGACACAAACTCTACATACCTACAAATAGTTAAATTCTTTTCTAAATAAGTATTCTCTTATGCTAAAAAAATATCTTAAAGAAAAACATAACATTAACTTCTAAGAACCTGCAAACTTAAAAGATTTTCTGTTTCTTTTAGAAACTTCTTTTTAATAAAGTCTTCTATATATATGAATACAACTACTGCTTCTAATTTGGAACCTCATCTTACTAATAATAGTAAGCTAAATCTAGAAGAGAATAATATAAGTAGGCAGGTGAGAAAGCCTATTTACATGACAACTCAAATAAATAATAGTCAAACTCAATGTACAGAGCAGACTTTTGAGTTTAGTATAGCTATAAAAACTGAGCATACAGTAAGTATATATATAGAAGACCTTTTAGTACTTCTAATTTCAACATCTTTAAAACCCTTTGAAGCACTAACTTGCTATAATATATTCTTAAAATTCTATAATATTAATTTATTGAAATCTGATTAAACTATTAGATCATTCATAAAATATCTAAAAAAAAAACAATTTTCAAAACTAACAAAATTCTCTATTAACAAACAACTTAATGAAGCCTATATATATTTTTTCTGTAATGACAATATCCTTTCAAACTATACACTACTTAACCTTTTTATTCTCTCTTAATATTACAATACTCCTCTTAGAACTTTTATAAACCTCAAACTCCTAACTTTAATAATTACCTAAATATTCTTAACTCTATATCAAATTTATCTAATAACTCTACTATATAAATACCTACTAATACTAATACTAACAATACTAACAACTTTCTCTCTCATAATATTATAACTTACAATATTCGAGGCTATATTAACTTATTTAAAAAACAACTATGAGAAGATTTCTGCTTCTTCTACAACTATAACATTATCAGCTTAACAGAAACTAAACTTAAAGATTCTAAATCAAAATTTTTTCAATACTTAATACTTTACATACTACCTATTAAACTCTACTACTTCTATAGAAAAAACTAGAATAATGCTATCAAACAAATTGATTTCATATATCTACAAAATCTTTAAATATAAAAGAAGCATAATTGCTATTGATCTCTTCTTTAAACATGACTTGAAATTTAAAATAATCTTAGTATACTTATCTTCTACAGAAATATTATGTAGAAATTCTATACAAACCAAAGTTAGCTAATGGATTCAACAAGTATTAAATAAGTAACTCTACCTAATTGTACTTGAAGATTTTAATATAGATATCTTTACAACAAGTTCAACTAATTCAAAATTTAAACTTATCACTAATTACACTTCTAATACATCCCAATATAGTATAATAATCAATTACAAACTAGAATTGATTACATATAGTATTATAAATCTATAATACTATACTTGCAAAAGTTTAGTCTAGTAAAATCATCAATATCTATAAGAAGTAATCATATGATACTTGTATTATCATAGTTATTTCCCTATGCTAACTTATCTAAATATAACAAAAAATTTAAGGCAAACAGAAGAATTTTTGATTATAGCTCTATGAACAAAGAAATTTAGAAAAAATTTACAAACTAAGTTGATTATAACTTAAACTAAAACAATATTCTACTTGAATTAGATACTAATAATTCTCTTGAAACATATTAGTACAAAATTTAAACAAGTATTATTTCTACTACTTTTAAAATAATACCTAACAAAAAAATTAAATTTTAGAACTTTTACTATATCTATTCAGCAAAAGCTACATAACTTTACTAAGCTCTAAAATTAACAAGACAAATTATTCACTAAGTTAAACATCATTTAATAACAATCTCTCAACTCCAACTAATATTTCATTTCTAATTAACAAAATTAACTAACAACAAAATCTCAATATCAACAACCTCTTTTTAAACAACAATAAAATTCTAACATAGCTTAATAATATACATACATATTAGAAAACTCTATACAAAGTTTGAGAAACAGAAAACTCTATATATATCTATTAACAAATTAATACAGCAACTGAAAAAAGATGCTTAGCTTTTCAAACACAGTTTACAAAGATGATTAACAGTATTCTAAATAGATATACTGATAAAGTCTCTTTTCAAAACTTTAAAACAGATATAAATTTAACAACTGACTCTAATCTTATCAAAGAAAAAATCAAAAACTACTTTGATCAATAGACTGAATACAAATCTATTAATCAACAAATTTTTAATTTAACTTAGAAAAACTGCTATGAATTTATCTCTCTAATTAATTTTTTTTTTTTTTTTTAATTAAGGCTACTTCCTTGACTGATTAGATTTTATTAATTTATAATTACAAAGTTACTGTAGTAGTAATCTCCTAAGGTTTTACAGTTATATGATGAGTATATAACAAGCCATATATACAACTTTAGTCATTGTCTAATTTAAGTAGTCTGCCATACAGACGATCAACTATCTATTGATTCTACACTATGCTGCTATACCTGCAACTCATCTGTGAGTTACCTATTTAAACACTCTGATCATTAACTCTTTCTTCATTCAAACTAATATCACCCCTATATCTGACCACTTAAGCTAGCTGACTTACTCAAGGATCCATTTACCGCACAACTTAGGTCCTCTCAGGATGTGTATTGCCTAACGTATTGTAAGCATACAGAGCTCCAGTTAATCTCAGAAGTGATTCCTACTAGTGTAGTTATGTGCCCATTTCATCGATTCATCTGAATTGAACCCTTGTTGATGTTTGTACAACTTCAGTTCCTACTGTGGTTTTTCACCAGTTTCTGTGTTAGTCTTCTTAGATATTTCACCAGGCAAATCCTCCCAATCCAGTTAGCCGCCAAGCTAGATTAGTGTTACCAATCCTCTCTATGAAATAGATTTATGTGCACCTGACTCTATTCACATCTTTGAAAATAGTTTTCTTTCTGAATCAAGCGTTAGCTGGTGTAACTGTCGAAAGCTGTACTACTTCACTAACTCAGGATTTCTACCATGCAGGTCTTCTGTCTATAGATTATTCATGTGCGTATATCATCCTATAATTAACTGCATCATACTAATGTTTTCCTATTAAGATTTATTCATATAATATATATCATCTTGTGATTAACTGCGTAATACTACCAATGTCTAATTGACTTAGTGCAACTTAACTTATAGGGTTACAACTTCAGAAATAAACAGAGTTTGCCGTAAGTT